>JAVIAB010000026.1:25094207-25214207 GCA_032433765.1 Megaustenia siamemsis | reverse complement strand
CTCTAAAGGTCCAACTCAAGCAAGAAGCAGACAAATTCATTGAAATAGAGAATACTCGGCGAAAGAAAGGAAAAAAAAGATTGTCCTAGTGGCACTGCAAAATCCATATGATACTACTACTACTATACCACTACCAATAGTACAATTGCTGTTGTTGCTACAACAAGAACTACTACTACTACAACTACCACTATTTCTACTACAACTACTTTCACTATTACTATATGTCCCTTTTCGTCTTGTCAGACGGTCTAGTGGAGGCTGTTGTGTATTTTTTTAGGGTTTATTTTTGTCGAACAGCTTCTCTCGTGGCTAATCCTATCAATGTTTGACAAACACACACGGCCAGAGAATGAACAAGTCAGGTCCACTGATCCACAGGGTTTTCCATCCTTTTTCATGAGACTTTTCTCTTCTACGTTTTGCCCTAGCACAGTCTCAAATGATGTTATACCGTTCTTAATACATGCTCTCCATGATGTGCGATCACTTGCCAGATGTTGCCAGTCAATTTCACAGATGGAGAAGTCATTCAGAGATGATTTACAGATATCTCTATATCGTAGTTTAGGTATGCCGATTTGTCTTTTACTGTGTGTTAGTTCACCATATAGTACATGCCTGGGAATACTACTATTACTACTACTATTACAATTACTACAACTACCACTACTTCTACTACAACTACTACTACTATTGCTACTACTATTATAATTACTATTACTACTACTACTACTACTACTACTACTACTACTACTACTAATACAAAAACTACTACTACTAATACAAAAACTACTACTACTACTACTAATACAAAAACTACTACTACTACTACTACTACTACTACTACAGCAACTACTACTATAAATGCTGCTATTATAACTACTATTACTACTACTACTAAAACTTCCAATACAACTACTATCACTGCAATTACTACAACAACTACTACAACTAATACAGCGACTTCAACTAACTACAACAACTACTACTATAACTACTTCTATAACAACAACTACTACTGCAACTACTACATCTACTAATACAACTACTACTACTTTTACTGTTATTACTATAACTACTACTACTAATACTACTCTTACTATAACTACAACTACTACAACAACTACAATTACTACAGCTATTTCAACTACTACAACTACTTATATTGCTCTTCCTATAACTACTACAACTACTAATACTACTCTTACTATAATTGCTACAACTACTACTATAACTACTACTACTACAGCTATTACAACAACTACTACAACTACTACAACTGCTATTATAACTACTACTACTAATACTACTCTTACTATAACCACTACCACAACTACTACTACTAATACTACTACTAATACTACTCTTATTATAACCACTACTGCAACAACAACAACAACAACAACAACTACTACTACTATAATACTACTAATACCACATTTACTGTAACTACAACAACTACTGCTACTACTAATACTACTCTTATTATAACCACTACTGCAACTACTACTACTACTAATACCACACTTACTGTAACTACAACAACTACTACTACTACAAATATTACAACAACATTAGAAGGTTTTCAACATTAAAATTATATCGATTTGTACTAGAAAAGTTGCAGTCAAATTTGTCAATCGAGATTACCGTGTTCAAATGTTTAGTATTTGTTTATTAATTATTTGTATAAGATACGCTCTCTTATATTTGCTTTATATTTTATCATTATACGAATGCTTTTTATCCTTTATAAGTTTAATTAAAGTTCTACTTTACATTTATACATCTTAGTTTATGTTTTTTATTCGCTTGTACGTTTTCGGTTGTGATGTTTTCATTAATATCTAAGTAACCCGTCTGCTTGTATAAACGATGTCTGTTGACAACATTCTTCTCAGAAACTTTGATTAATTCTGCTTGTTACTTCGACATACGACAATCCCTTCAGGGTCAATGCAATGAAGTGCAAATAAATGTGAGGCTGAAGTAAAGGTAATTGTGAAGAGAAATGAACAACAACAAAAATATAGAAAAAAAATTATTTAAGAAAACAGTATGGCTAAAGCTTTACATAGTAAGTGGACGACACAAATAAGAACTACGTTTCGGCTCAATATGCCTACAGCAGAAAGAAACATACAAAACACACTGATATTTTTTTTTAAATAAATAAATAATATAAATAATTCCGAAATAGAGTGAGAGTTAAAAATAAATATAAATATTACATTTCTTTCCTGTATACTGCTCTAGTGAAGATATTTATATTTATTTTTATCTCTCACTCTATTTCGAAGTTTTTTATATTATTTATATATTTTTTATATTAAAATTATAATAAAATTCAATGTCTTCCCTAGCGCAGTATATAGGCAAGACACTTTATTGTTATATTTATTTATCATTCTAGTCCGGAATTTTGTTTTAAATTTGTTATTTATATTTTTTAAAATACATCTGTGTGTGTTGTATGTTTGTTCCTGCTGAAGGCTTATTGAGCCGAAACGTCGTTCTAATTTGTATCGACGACTTATTAAGCAAAGCTTTAAACCATACCGTTTTTTTTCTATTATATATATATATATATATATATATATATATATATATATATGGATGTATGTATTTTTAAAATTTCTCCGCCATTACCTTCACATGGCTGACATTTTTTCTTCCATTTTCTTTCACCTCTTCTACCCTTGTCTTTGTTTTCCCAGTTGTCGTATACCCCATCTGCTGTCTTCTCAAAATAATGGAAGTCACACAAAGAAGGCTTTTTTTTTTTTCATTATGTTGGAAATATTACTTTTAGCATTTAACCTTTATTAGAACGTCCTCGTTAGTCTTTGCTGTCCATCGTATTCGAAGCATTCCTGTAGAACCATTGTATATTGTCATCAACAAGTTCCGGGCCTGCTGGCGTAGGTGTCCATGTCTCTCCACAACTTTCGATCTCGACAGTTATTTATCATTTCTGTTGTTGACCTTCTGCCAAACCATTCTCTTAAACTGTCTGGTATCTTTTCTCTTTGCTTCCCTCTATCTCTTCGTCCCTCAGTTCCAGTTGTCACAATATATACCAGCTGTTCTCTTCTCATTACATGGCCAAAAAATGATGATTGTTTCTTCTTAATACTCAAAACCTAGAAGTGGATATCAAAGTTGAAGGAATAGACCTGGAAACAATTCAGAGCTACAACTACATTGGACATACTTTCACCGGTGATGGAAAATGTACAATTGAAATAAACAAAAGAATAGGAATGACAAAAAGTAATTTTAATGCCTTGAAAAAGATACTAACATCAAAACAAATAACACCAGGGCTAAAACTAAGAATAGCAAAATGTTATATCTTCTCAATATTCATGTATGGTGCAGAAAAGTGGACGTTAGACAAGAAAACAGAACAAAAAATTGCAGCATTTGAAATGTGGATTTCTAAAAGAATAGGAAGAATTGGAAGAAAAGAAAAGATAACAAATGATTAAGTCTTAAAACAACTAAAACTGAAGAGAGAACTACTAAATACAATTCAAACAAGACAAATGCGATTTTTGGGTCATGATAAAAAGACGCAACATCCTACAAAAAGTAATCTTGGAAGGGAAAATACAAGGTAAAAGAGGCAGAGGCAGACCAAGACTTGAATGGATGTGTAATATCATAAGATGAACAAGTCAGCCTATGACAGCCTGCACCATAAAAGCAAAAGATAGAAAGTAATGGAGCTCCATCGATATGAGAAAGATACTATGCAATCCATTTTTGACAATAGAAACAAGAAAAAGAGTTCTTGAATGTTATATAGAGCCAGTCTTAACATATGGATGTGAATCATGGACAATCGGACAACAAACAAATTACTGGAGGCTGTGGAAATGTGGTTTTACAGAAGAATGTTGAGAATACCATGGACAGCTAAGAAGAGTAATGAAAATGTTCTGAAAGAGGTCAAAGCAAAAAGAGAGCTAATTTCCAATATTAATCTTGTCTACTATTTCAGTCTTTAGGTCATTAATTGTCTGCGGATTATTTTCATAAACTTTCCCCTTCAATGCCCCCCACAGATAATAATCTGGGGGTGTTAGATCTGGTGAACGAGCAGGCCAGATTCCACGTGAAATAATGCGATTTGCAAATATGCTTTCTAAATAATTGAGTGTTGTTGTGGCTGTGTGTGCTGTTGCCCCATCCTGCTGAAACCAGGATTCTATAGTTTCCCGTTCTGTAAGGTGTGCTATGAACGGTTCCAGAATTAAAGTACGGTAACGTTCTGCATTTATTGTTTCATTAAAAAATATAGGTCCTATTATCCGCATACGACTTATAGCGCACCACACTCCGACTTTTTGATCGTAAAGCGGCACTTGATGAAATTCATGGGGGTTTCACTGCTCCACAGCCGATTGTTCTGACTGTTCACATAACCGGATAAATGAAACCAGGCCTCATCAGTGAAAAAAGTGACGTCAAGGATGGCAGCGCCATGTTCATAAATACAATTCTGAAACCACATGCAGTAGTTTAAACGGGATTCATAATCTCTTTCTTGGAGTTGAGACACTTCAGTTAATTTGTATGGACGATAGTGTAGTTCACTTCTTAAAACCTTGTGAACAGAACTCTTAGATATTTGCACCTGTTGAGACAAGTGGTTTAAAGATGCATTTGGACTCATTGTAATTCTGTCTTGGAGTTCCATAATTTGGCCTTGTGAAATTGAAGGTCTTCCAGATCGGTATGCATCTACCACACTGCCGGTTTCACGAAACTTTTTGATCAATTTTGTAACAGAATTTCGGTGAGGGACTTGTGAGTCTGGAAATTTCCTCACGAATTGTCTAATGACCTCATCCGTATATTTACCGCCATTACGAAAGACATGCTCAACCAGAAATACCCTGTTTTCAATCGTCAACACCATTTCCTTCAAGCAATGAGACAGTGAAAGTAGCGTAGTGCCCGTCCTATACGTAAATAAAACCTTAAAGGAAGCAGCGGTTTGTTCATAAATGTGGTTTACAAAATTGTAGTACGTAGATGATGATTACGTCATTTACTGAATATTAGAAATATTCACTGCACTGCGACTTAAAAAACACCCTGTAGTATGAGATTGTTGTTCATAGAAGTCTGAAGTTGTTTCTTTTAATCCGAGATTATTTCTTATAATCCGTGATTTAATTTTCCAATATGAGATTATTTCTTCTAATTACCTTAAATTTCGGATTTCCTTTAATCCGAGATTATTTCTTGGGTGATATTTTTTCCCTTAATCCGAGATTATTTCTAGGGTGATATTTTTTCCCTTAATCCGAGATTATTTCTTGGGTGATATTTTTTCCCTTAATCCGAGATTATTTCTTGGGTGATATTTTTTACCTTAATCCGAGATTATTTCTTGGGTGATATTTTTTCCCTTAATCCGAGATTATTTCTTCTAATCCAAGCAGAAGAAGTAGTAGTAGTAGTAGAAGAAGAAGGTAAAGAAGGAAACAGAAGTCACAAAACTATACAAAAGACAGTACTAAAGATGACATATTTCACAGCAAGACGGAAAGGATCCAAATATTAGTGACACTCCGATAGCTACAATTTGTTTGAAGTTTGATATTAAGTCTTCCATCAAACATCATCGATCGATTTCTGAATCGTAAACTTGGATATATGCCGAGTTCATAATTTTTAATAAACTCGTTTTAATTATTCTGATATTTTATATTTTTAGTGGATGGCTCAAGGTTGTGGGATCTGATGCAAGGGGCAGTGATTGACATCACCGTTTGATGTAATTAAGTTTGAGATGCTTTATGTCTGTTTTTTTTTAAATGAGGAAATTGGCGAGAATTGTGCATTAATATTATTTAGGTTTAAACTTAGTTTCATCTGACGATCAGAACAGTCTGTCAGCTTATCAAAGGGGGATAATCACATTATCATCACTATCACCATCATCATATCAGTAAATCATTACCATCACCAATATTATCATAATCATCGTTACCACTATCACCATTACCACTATCATCGTTAGCACAATCATTTGATATAATTTCTTTTAATTTGAGACTATTTCTTTTAATTTGAGATTATTTCTTTTAATTTGAGACTATTTCTTTTAATTTGAGACTATTTCTTTTAATTTGAGATTATTTCTTTTAATTTGAGACTATTTCTTTTAATTTGAGACTATTTCTTTTAATTTGAGACTATTTCTTTTAATTTGAGATTATTTCTTTTAATTTTAGACTATTTCTTTTAATTTGAGATTATTTCTTTTAATTTGAGATTATTTCTTTTAAATTACCTCTCCTGGGTGGAAATAATTTTTTTCCCAATCCGAGATTGTTCGTTCTACCCTTAGATTATTGGTTACAACTTGCTGTTATTTCTCTTAATTCCAGATTATTTTCTCTAATCAGGGATTATTTCTCCTAATTCCACATTATTTTCTCTAATCACTGATTATTTCCTCTAATTCGAGATTATTTTTTCTAATTCGAATATATTTCTTCTAATCAGAGATTATCCCATATCATCCGCCTGTTTTTTTCTCTTATTCCAATATTGTTTCTTTTAGGTGTTGTTACATTACCAAGGTTTCTTATACGAGTTAATATCTGCTAATCCGAGATTATTTATTCGTTTCAATGATTATTTTTCATGAGATTGTTTTGATTTAATAGGAAATTATTTCCTATAAACTAATATTCTTTCACCCATTCTACTAATATTTCTGTTAAAATAGGTTTATTTCGTAAACGCCATGCTATTTTATTTAATATAAGATTATTTCTTTTAATCCTAGATTATTTCTTATTATTTCTTATTTACTTCTAACAACACGAGAACATTGCCAGTGTTATGAGTATATGATTAATTCTAATATGAGATTATTTCGTCTAATCCAGGAGCGTTTCTTCTAATCCAAGATTATTTCTTCTAATCCAAGATTATTTCGTCTAATCCAGGAGCGTTTCTTCTAATCCAAGATTATTTCTTCTAATCCAAGATTATTTCGACTAATCCAGGAGCGTTTCTTCTAATCCAAGATTATTTCTTCTAATCCAAGATTATTTCTTCTAATCCAAGACTATTTCTTCTAATCCAAGATTATTTCTTCTAATCCAAGACTATTTTTTCTTTACTTCTACTAACATGAGAACCCTGCCAGTGTTATGATTATATGATTAATTCTAAAATGAGATTATTTCTCTTACTCTGAGGTGATTTATTTTGTTCCTAAATTAGATTAATTAGGCTATTTCTACAAGGAAAACTAAGAAAGAAAACCAAAATTGAGCAAGATGTCCCACAAGGCGGAGTACTATCCTCAACGATTTTTCTAATTTTCACAAACGACATTGTAGAGGACACTCCACCCAGAATACACACTGCGATGTGCACAGACGACCTGACGATATGGCACGAGAAGAATCTGTGTCAATGGTCCAGATTTTCAGGTCCGGAATCCTAGTCTGAATCAGCCATGATCGCAGAAGAAGATGAAGAAAAAAGAAGAGATTTTTTTTTTTTTTTTTTTTTTTTTTTTTTTGTTTTTGCATTCGCCAGCTTTTACCTCTGATGAAGTCCATAGAGACTAGGAACTGAATTTTGCGTGCGAATCCATTTTTTCCCTGGCAGCTGTGTGCACAGGGGTCCCTTGCCACACAGGCAGATAACTCCGTCTTTAGAGATACTTGTATTTTTTCAGTCTATGAGTAATTGACATTTCAAGCCGGGCCTCGCTGCTCAGACCAGGGGTGGTTGCCGCAGAGAGAAATCATAAAGAAAAATCCCAACTAGTGCAGCCGGGATTTGAACTCACAACCTCTCTGTCTCGAGGTCGGCGTCTTGCCTCGAGTTCAATCAGTCCACCGTGAAGACTATTTTAACCAATCCGACATTTTTTCATCTAAACCAAGATTATTTCTTCAATTTCGAAAATATAATTCTTTAGATTATTTCTTCAAATCTGAGATTAATCTCGTTCAAAAATATTTCTTTCGATATTAGTTTGTATCGTCTAAAGTTAGATTATTTCTTCCAGTAAGGAATTTCTTTTATGAGATCGTTTCTTTTCTTATCTCATATTGTTCTTACTAGTTCTATAGTATTTCTTTCAACATGTGATTAAACAATCTAACGGGAGAGTGCTTTTACTAGTTCTATAGTATTTCTTTCAACATGTGATTAAACAATCTAACGAGAGATTGCTTTTACTAGTTGTATAGTTCATTTCTTTCAACATGTGATTATACAATCTAGCGAGAGATTGCTTTTACTAGTTCTATAGTTCATTTCTTTCAACATGTGATTAAACAATCTAGCGGGAGATTGCTTTTACTAGTTCTATAGTTCATTTCTTTCAACATGTGATTAAACAATCTAGCGGGAGATTGCTTTTACTAGTTCTATAGTTCATTTCTTTCAACATGTGATTAAACAATCTAGCGGGAGATTGCTTTTACTAGTTCTATAGCATTTCTTTCAACGTGTGATTATACAATCTAGCGTGAAGATTCTTCCTTGTTTCTTTTTAATCCGAGATTATTTCTTATAATCCGAGAATAATTATAATAGTAATAATAATAATAATAATAAAAAGAAGAAGAAGAAGAAGGAGAAGGAGAAGAATAAAGAGGAGGAGGAGCCAGAAGAGAAAGCGTGGAAGGATTTTCAAAAAACTGAGTAGGTTAAGAGACAGATATTCAATAATGTGCAAATGATAGGACTAAAGATAGCATATTTCACATCAGCCTGGAAAGTATCCAGATATTAGTGACACATCGACAGCTGAAAGTTGTTTGAAGTTGTTTCATATTAAGTCTCCCATCAAAGCACATCGATCGATTTTTGAATCGTAAACTTGGATACGCCCGAGTTCATCATTTTCAATAAATTCGTTTAATTATTCCGATATTTTATATTTTTTTAGTGGATGGCTCAAGGTTGTGGGATCTGAGGCAAGAGGCCCCCAACATCATCATTAACATCACCTTCTTCATTGTAATCAACAACATTACCACCATCATCATCACCACTACTATCATCATCACCACTACCATCATCACTATCACTATCATCATCACCAATACCATCATCACCACTACCATGATCACCGCTACCATCATCATCATCACCACTACCATCATCACCACAATCATCATCACCACTACCATCATCATCACCACTACCATCATCATCACCACTACCATGATCATCACCACTATCATCATCATCACCAATACCATCATTACCACCACTATCATTATCACCACTACCATCATCACGACTACTATCGTCATCACCACTACCATCATCACCACTACCATCATCATTATCACCACTACCATCATCATTATCACCACTACCATCATCATTATCACCACTACCATCATCATCACCACTACCATCATCATTTTCTCCACTACCATCATCATTATCACCACTACCATCATCATCACACTACCATTATCATTATCACCACTACCATCATTATTATCACTACCATCATCATCATCACCACTACCATCATCATTATCACCACTACCATCATCATTATCACCACTACCATCATCATCACCACTACCATCATCATTATCACCACTACCATCATCATCACCACTATCATCATCATTATCACCACAATCATCATTATCGCCACTACCATCATTATCACCACTACCATCATCATTATCACCACTACAATCATCATTATCGCCACTACCATCATTATCACCACTACCATCATCATTATCACCACTACAATCATCATTATCGAAATTACCATCATTATCGCCACTACCATCATCATCACCACTACCATCATCGTTATCACAACTATCATCATCATTATCACCACTACCATCATCATCATCATCACTACCATCATCATCACCATTACCATCATCATCACCACTACCATGATCACTATAATCACTACCATCATCATTATCACCACTACAATCATCATTATCGCCACTACCATCATTATCACCACTACCATCATCATTATCACCACTACAGTCATCATTATCGCCACTACCATCATTATCGCCACTACCATCATCATTATCACCACTGCCATCATCATTATCACCTCTACCATCATCGTTATCACCACTACCATCATCATTATCACCACTACCATCATCATCACCACTACCATCATCATTATCACCACTACCATCATCATTATCACCACTACCATCATCACCACCACTACCATCATCATCACCACTACGATCATCATCACCACTACCATCATCATTATCACCACTACCATCATCATCACCACTACCATCATCAGTATCGCCACTACCATCATCATCACCACCACTACCATCACCATCACCGCCATCATCATCATCACCACTACCATCTTCATTATTACCACTACCATCATCATCATCACCACTACCATAATCATCATCACCACTACCATCATCATCATCACCACTACCATCTTCATTATTACCACTACCATCATCACCACTACCATCATCATCATCACCGCTACCATCTTCATTATTACCACTACCATCATCATCATCACCACTACCATCATCATCATCACCACTACCATCATCATTATCACCACCACCAACATCAACACCGCCACCATCATCAATACCATTATAGTCGTCATTAAAATTACCAAATACACTGGCTGCTGGCCAAAGTGATAATAGAGATCGTTGTTGTTGCAACTGTAGTGGTAGTAGTAGTGATGATAGTGATTGTAGCAGTAGCAATAGTATATTGGTTGTAGTACAGTAGTAATAATATTTCTATTAGAGAAACAAACAAAAAACTAATTCAGCAACGCCAATAGATATAACAGGGTTAAACCAGAGAGATGTACAAGAAACTTATACTGTACAAGTAAAGAATACATATCAGAAGCTACTAGAAGAGGGGATTGAGCAGTACAGAAGAGAAAATCCTGAAGAAAAAGTCACAACAAAATGGCAATGCATAAAAAACAGCATGCAAGAATCCTGCAAAACCTTGCCCAAAAAGGAAAGCAACAAAATACAAAAATGGATAACTGACAAAATCTTAGAAAAAAATGGAAGAAAGAAGACAAGTGAGAAACACTGCCACTTTTATGAATTTTACCCCTGACAATTATTTAGGGATACGCCTATGAAGCTGTAAAAAAAAAAATTAACATCTAAGATTACCTCAAACTTTAATTTAGGCATTCCCGTATCAAAAATGTACTTAAAAATCACTTTTATGAATTTTACCCCCTCACTATTTTTGAGGGATACGCCTATTAAGCTGTTAAAAAAATAAAAGTTAACCACAAGGCTTACCTCAAACTTTATATTAAGCATACCTGTGGAAAAAAATGTACTTAAAAATCACGTTTATAAATGTTATTCCCTGATCATTTTTTAGGGATACGCCTGTGACACTGTTTAAAAAATAAAATTTAATCTTTAGGCTTACCTCAAACTTTACTTTAGGCATCCCCTTAGCAAAAATTTACATAAAATCACTTTTATGAATTTTAGCCCCTGAACATTTTTGAGGGATACGCCTATGAAACTGTTAAAGAAAAATAAATTTAACCTCTAGGTTTTCCCACAACTTCATATTAGACATCCTCGTAGCAAGATTTTGAATAAAAAAATCACTTTTATCAATTTTACCCCCAGCCATTTTTTATAGATGCGCCTGATGTAGTGATATCTCATATCTTTGTGTGCATGTTTATGTTAGTCATATCTCATATCTTTGTGTGTGCATGTCTGTGTTTGTCACATCTCATATCCTTGTGTGTGCATGTCTATGTTAGTCATGTCTTATATCTTTGTGTGTGCATGTCTATGTTAGTCATGTCTCATATCTTTGTGTTTGCATGTCTATGTTAGTCATGTCTCATATCTTTGTGCGTGCATGTCTTTGTTAGTCACATTTCATATCGTTGTGTGCATGTCTCTGTTAGTCATATCTCATATCTTTGTGTGTGCATGTCTATGTTAGTCACTTCTCATATCCTTGTGTGCATGTCTATGTTTGTCACATGTCATATCTTTGTGTGCATGTCTATGTTAGTCACATTTCATACCTTTGTGAGTGCATGTCTATGTTAGTCATGCCTCATATATTTGTGTGTTCGTGTTTAGTCAAATCTCATATCTTTGGGAGTGCATGCCTATGTTAGTCACATCTCCTATCTTAGTGTGTGTATCTATGTAAGTCATGTCTCACATCTTTGTGTGTGCATAACTGTGTTTAGTCATATCTCATATCTTAGTGTGTGTATCTGTGTTAGTCATATCTCATATTTTAGTGTCTGTGCTAGTTACATTTTATATCTTAGTGTGTGTGTGTGTGTGTGTGTGTGTGTGTGTGTGTGTGTGTGTCTGTGTTAGCCATATCTCACATCTTTATGCGTGTCAGTATTAGTCATGCCTCACACCGTTGTGGGCATGTCAGTGTTAGTCATATATCTCATATCTTTGTGTGTGCATGTCTGTGTTAGTCACCTCTAGTGACTCGGGCAGATGATGCTCGTAAACCTGGGAGGGCTGACCATCTAAGGACTGAATCCCCCTACAGAAAAGACAATCTGTTGCCTTGCAGAAATATTGGGGACAATCAAAGGCTAAGGAAAGCAAACCTGAATAAAATTCTGGCTGAAATCGGATGCACTGGGCCACTGGCGCAGAACACAGTTCAACGTTTTAACGGGTGTTCAATCAGAGTGGATCTGGCAGACTCTAATTATAATGTTCTGTCTGTGGGGGCGATCAACACTTAACCTGACAGCTGACTTCATGTGAGAGTCTGGAATCCTACTCTGATTGAGTCCTAATCGCAGAGAGAGAGAGAGAGAGAGAGAGAGAGAGAGAGAGAGAGAGAGAGAGCGAATTTTTAGGTATCCCAGTAACACAAATTTACTTAAAAATCATTTTAAAAAGATTTTACCCCTTACCATTTTTAAGGGATACGCCTATGAAACTGTTTAAAAAATAAAATGTAACCTCTAGGCTTACCTCAAACTTTATTTTAGGCATCCCCGTAGCAAAAAATTGCTTAAAAATCACTTTCATGAATTTTTAACCCTTGCTCATTTTTTAGAGATACGCCTATGAAACTGTTTTAAAAAAATATATAACCTCTAGACTTTCCCAAAACTTCATATTAGACATCCTCATAGCAAGATGTTGAATAAAAAAACCACTTATGATTTTTACCCCCAGCCATTTTTTGATGGATACGACCATGAAATCACTAAAAATAGTAAATTTACACGCTAGGCTTTCCCTAAACTTCACACATATACACAGATGGCTCTGCTACAAACGCCACCAGAAATGGAGGAGGAGGTGTGTTCCTGGGGCTGAATAACCAAGAAGAGCTCACCAACTCAATAGCCAGTGGGAAATTCTCAAACAACTTTAAAGCAGAAACTGAAGCCCTCAAAGACGCTGCAAAACTGCCTATCCAAAACAAAAATAGCGTGCACAAGATATTGGTGTTAGTGACTGATGCACTGTCAGTCCTAACAGCTCTAAAACCCTCAGGAACAGTTAGCTAGATGACTTCAGAACAACCCTTACCAGCTGTGCAATAATTTCCAGAGAGTAGTCATCCAGTGGGTACCATCACACTGTAATATACACGGGAAATAACGCGCAGACAAAATAGCTAAAGAGGGAGGAAGATTACCACAAGAGAACCATCTGGTAAGCTACGAAGAAGCGAAATCCATAATCAAAGGAAAGTATCATGAAAAATGGAAACAAGAACACTCAAAGTATGACGAGAGGGATGGATACCTCCATCTATCAAGGAGGGATCAAGTCATCATACTTCGCCTACGCACTGGCCACAACAGAATAAGAAATCACATGTTCACTAAACTCAAAATAGGAACTACCAGCCAATGCCACTGTACACTGGATAACATGACAACAAAACATGTTCTACAGGATTGCCCTCACTTTTACAGACCTGAGAAGGACAATGTGGTCCACACCCACCTCCCTGGAAGAGAAACTAAACGGGACAACTTTGGTTCTTTGGTTATGGAAGGCCCTGGTATCACTGCAAACGAATTAAAATCATAATTGCTCAACCGCCCGTGCCAGTGGAATCATCCGAATTACTAACTCATCTCCCAAACAAAGGTAGGTAGCTGTAGTCCCCATCATAGCAATTTCAGTACACGATAAAAGACATAAGGCGAAACCGCACAGAAAGTGAACACAGCCAATAACTGTGCAATAACTTCCAGAGTGTGGTCAACCAGTGGTTACCATCACACAGTAATGTACACGGAAACGAACGCGCAGACAAATTAGCTAAAGAGAGAGGAAGATTACCATCATAAGAGAGTCCAGAGTCATAGATTTAAAGAGCAATTATCGTAGAAGAAGAAGAAACAAACGGACAGTATAGATTGCCAAAGCTTTCGAGTATTACTACCGGAAGCTCTATACACAAGAAGACACACGAGAAGACGTAAAAGACAAATGTATGCAACACACAAAGTTATTGACTGAAACAGACAACCAATCGTTGAACGCTGAGATAATACTCGCGGATTTGATGACCTCAGTGAGAGCCATGCAATAGAACAAAACGGTTGGGCCGGATCGACTCACAGTAGAGTTTTATCTACATTCTCTCTCTCTCTCTCTCTCTCTCTCTCCCCCCCCCCCCCCCCCCAGGCCCACTGCTTGTGCGGGTCGCCACTGAATCATTCGTCAAAGGACAGCTCACTGCGAGCATGAATGCGTCATACATTTCACTACAGATGCCTGACAGTAGGGACCAACAATAACAGCATTACAACACATAATAGAAGCTCAACGAGCCAAGTGAATGAACTAATACAAAAATCACCCCGTAGTAGTTACTTATCAAGCCAGCTATAAAAAAATATTTAAACAGTGTCGTTAAAGTATATCAAGCAAATAGGAATTATATTAACAGTATAAAGGCTGATATTATATCTAACTTACGAAGTAAATCAAGTAGCAAAGAAGGCACGTTCAATGCAAGCAATAAACAAGTTATATACATAAATATTCAAGTTTAACTGATCACGGGAAATTGGAAAATCTAATTCAAGAAGCAGAACAGATAAACATAGATATTTTAGGCATATCAGAGACAAGATGGAAAGAATGTGGGTACATAGAGGACGAAAAATATACTTTTATAAACTCAGGAAACACAACAGAACATCAAAGAGGGACAGGGATACTAATAAAAAAAGAGCTACAAAAATATATAAGTACCCACTGGACATACAGTGATAGAATTATACTACTCAAGATGAAAGCAAAACCACTCGACATAGCAATAATACTGACAAACGCACCTACTCAAGACTACACAGATGAGCAAATAGAGGCATACTATGAAGATCTAAATAAAGTTATGAAGCAAGTGAAATCTTCTGAGATCTTGATTGTAATGGGTGACATGAACGCTAAAGTAGGAAAAGGTAAATATAAGACCATTATAGGAAACCATGTTTAGGAAAAAAGAAATGACAGAGGAGAAAGATTAATATATTTCTGTGAAGATAACAGGCTAATAATATGTAACACCTACTTTGACTTTTGAGCAAGAGAAAAGGAAGCTATACACATGGAAAAGCCCTGGAGATAAGAAAATGAATCAAATAGATTAGATAATGATAAAAGAAAGGTTCCGTAACAGCGTAAAGAAAGCCAAAACCTATCCAGGAGCAAATATTAATTCAGATCACAATCCTTTAATGATTAAAATGAAAATCAAACTAAAGAGAAACAAGCAAAAGTCTAATTCATCAAAAATACCACTAGATATAACAGCTTTAAATCAAAAAGATATTAAAGATACCTATACAATACAAGTAAAGAAAATATCAGAAGCTGCTAGAAGAAGGAATTGAGCAATACAGAAGAGAAAATCCTGATGAAAAAGTCACAACCAAATGGTAATGCATAATGAAAAGCATACAAGAAACCTGCGACACCTTACCCAAAAAGGAAAAGAACAAAAAACAAAAATGGACAACTGACAACATCTTAGAAAAAAAATGGAAGAAAGGAGACAAGCGAAGAACACTGCCCAATACAATAAAATAGATAATGAGATACGCAAAATGTGCAAAAAGGTAAAAGAAGACTGGCTCAGCCAAAAATGTATAGAAATAGAAACTATGGAAAGTAAACAAGACTTAAGAGGAATGCACATAGAAATAAACCAATATATGCCTGCTTCATAGACTACACCAAAGCTTTTGACGGAGTACACCACAAAACAACTTATAGAATGCCTAAAAGAGATACATCTAGATGACATGGACATACGACTAATATGTAATCTATACTGGGAGCAAACAGCAATAATAAAATATAACAAAGAGAACTCTACACCCATGGATATAAAAAGAGGAGTAAGACAGGGATGCATCCTATCACCAAGCTTGTTCAATCTATACACTGAGCAAATCTTTAAAAACATCACAGAGATGCCAGGCCTACAAATTAATGGAAAGATAATCAATAACCTAAGATATGCTGACGATACTGTACTACTAGCAGAAAATCCTAAAGATCTACAACAATTACTTAATGAAATAAACATGACAAGCAAAAAAATATGGACTAGATATGAATATCAAAAAGACTAAAACTATGATCATAAACAAAGAAATTACTCAAAACCCACAAGTGGATATCAAAATTTAAGGAATAGACTGGAGACAGTTCAGAACTATAACTACCTTGGACATACTATAACCAGTGATGGAAAATGTACAACAGAAATAAACAAAAGAATAAAATGGCAAAAAGTAATTTTAATGTCATGAAGAACATACTAACATCAAAACAAATAACACCAGGACTAAAACTAAGAAAAGCAAAATGTTACACCTTCTCAATATTCCTATATGGTGCAGAAACATGGACATTAGACAAGAAAACAGAACAGAGAATTAAAGCCTTTGAAACGTGGATATATAGCAGAATAGGCAGAATTGGATGGAAGAAAAAGAAAACAAATGATGAAGTCTTAAAACAACTAAAAATGAAAAGAGAACTACTAAACACAATTGAAACAAGACAAATGCGATTTTTGGGCCATGTTAAAAGACACAACAGCTTACTAAAGGTAATCCTGGAGGAGAAAATACAAGGTAAAAGAGGCAGAGGGAGACCAAGACTAACATGGACGAGTAACATCAAAAGATGGACAAACCAGCCTATGACAACCTGCACCATCAAAGCAAGAGACAGAGCAGAATGGCGCTCCATGATAGCGAGCCTTCGATGCGGAGATGGCACTCAATGATGAACTGATCACGAACTCTAAATAGCAAGTTATCGTGAAAGCTCAAGACAAAGCATGCTCAAGTTGTCGTGACAAGTCAAATTGATGTCAACAATAAGTTCACAACTAAAGAATTCAAGCTACTTCAGCGCGTCGTGTCACGAGAAACTCCCCAATATTGCAAAACAACAGAGCACGTTTTAAGACTGAAATAATCAATTGTCAATTAGCGTACGACAAATCCAGGTTAACTAGGGTACAGTGTGACATTGTGAGATCGCCGAACTTAAAACGTGTCTGGAGAGACAGTGTGCAATCACGTGACCGTGTGAGTGTAACCTACTTCTGGCTTAAGAAACATTAACATCGCGTGTGTTCTTTCATTCTCCAAGGATTATTAAGTGTAAATTACTTAGTTAATTATATTTATGAATTGATTGATTGTCCTTTTGAATTGATTGTTGAAATGGAACTTACTTTATTGTTATTGTTTGGTAGAATACACGCGTTATCAAATAGTATTTAATTGAAATATATTTTCAAGTTACAAAAAATGAATTGAAATTTGTCCAGAGCAAGTAATATAAACTTTGTTTTCCTTCCAGTGAGACGAGTCAAGACGTTCGTATTATGAATTGAATATATATGTTGTTCAATTATATTAAATTAATCAATCGCTTCATGTACATTGTGACATCACACAAATTGAAAATCTTAATTGCATAATTAAATAAAAATTAAATGGAACAAATTCTTGCAGATATAGAATCAGGAGTTAGATATTAGCAGATGATTGGACAATTTTTTTACAGCCGTGTCAATCGAATGAAGTGAGAAATTGTATTCGTGCTAAAGTTAACATAGTAAAACATGGCAACAAAATCTTAGATCCAGCCAATGAAGCGATGCGATTAGCAACTGAAACGGTAATTGAGTTGAGGATAGCAATGAACTATCAAAATATTAGCAATCGGACTGCCACGCTCAAAGAACCATCGACATTTAGAGAATGGATAGAAAATATAGAGAACAATTAGCTCACTAAACGAAAAGTAAAGAACTAAGGAAATATAGCATTTCAGCCCTAAAGAGTGAGAGAAATTATGATTGTCCTGACAGTAAAATATGAAGGGAGACCCAAGTTCGTGTATTGTTAAGATAGATAGACATAAGTTTAGAGCATTAATTGACACTGGAGCCGAAAAAAAGTGTAATTAAAGAATCCGCATATAGACAAGTAAGAAAGAAATACAAGCACATAATTTGTAGTCAGTAAGTGGACGATCAGTGGAGGTGATATCTATCTATCTATTGACCATTCGAGCCGTTGCCGGCCCATAGGGCATAGACCCAGATACTGTTTCTCTTATCTAAATTGTTATTCTTGCAGTTTTCAATTCTAGTAAAGATATTCTATCAAATCTCGCCATTTGTTCTGTGCAAGCAACTCTATCTCACTGAGGGAGCCTACTCCTGCTTTTCTTACCTCTCTGAACAATGTTCTTCTCAGTGTCTCTCTGGGTCGGCCTCTTTTCCTCTTACCTGTTGTTTCCCATATTAGGGCTTGCTTTGTTATTCGGTTATTATCTCTCATAATCACATGTCTAACATATGACCATCGTCTTTTCTTGATTACTGAAGAGGTGATAGGCACTACAATATTAAACATACAGCATGGAGGGAGAAATATGGTGATTTTGTTCACTTTGAACCCGAGTGCCCTAACATTAATAGATAGACACATAAGATAAGCCGTTTTTATTGTAAGTAGATTATTTAGATCAAAACTTACTATTATTAATATGCACATGTTAATTTAAAACAATCAATTATTGAAACACTTCTTGGTTCTGAAACGTGCTTGATTCTCAGATTGTGTTATTTTGTTCTCTCTGCCCAGAGAAAATTTAAATTTTACTTACTTTTACTTTAACTTTTACTTTATCTTTTACTTTAACTTTAACTTTAACTTTTACTTTATCTTTTACTTTAACTTTTACTTTAACTCTTTCTTTAACGTTTACTTTAACTTTTATTTTAACTGTTACTTTAACGTTTACTTTAACTTTTACTTTATCTTTTACTTTAACTTTAACTTTTACTTTAAGTTTTACTTTAACGTTTACTTTAACTTTTATTTTAACTGTTACTTTAACGTTTACTTTAACTTTTACTTTAACTTTTACTTTAAGTTTTACTTTAACGTTTACTTTAACTTTTATTTTAACTGTTACTTTAACGTTTACTTTAACTTTTACTTTAACTTTTACTTTAACTTTTACTTTAACTTTTACTTTAACTTTTACTTTAACTTTTACTTTTACTTTAACTTTTACTTTTACTTTAACTTTTACTTTTTCTTTAACTTTTACTTTTACTTTATCTTTTACTTTAACTTTTACTTTAACTTTAACTTTTACTTTAACTTTAACTTTTACTTTAACTTTTACTTTATCTTTTACTTTTACTTTAAATCTTTTTTAACTTTTACTTTAACTTTTACTTTTACTTTATCTTTTACTTTTACTTTAACTCTTTCTTTAACGTTTACTTTAACTTTTACTTTAACTTTTACTTTAACTTTTACTTTAACTCTTTCTTTAACGTTTACTTTAACTTTTATTTTAACTTTTACTTTTTTAAAACTTTTACTTTAACGTTTAGTTTAACTTTTACTTTTACTTTAACTTTAACATTAACTTTTACTTTAACTTTTACTATAACTTTTACTTTTACTTTAAATTTTACTGTAACTTTAAATTTAACTTTTACTTTAACTTTTACTTTAACTTTCACTTTTACATTAAATTTTATTTTAAATTCTACTTTAACTTTAACTTTAGTTTTTAATTTAAATTTTTATTTAAATTCTACTTTAACTTTCACTTTAACTTTCACTTTAACTTTCACTTTAACTTTCACTTTAACTTTCACTTTAACTTTTACATAAAATTTTACTTTATCTATTACTTTAACTTTAATTTTTACTTAACTTAAACTTAATACGTAACTTAAATTAAATTAAAACGTGACTTAACTTAAACTTAAACTCAACTTAACTTTAACCTAAAACTCAACTTTATTTAAACTTAAAACTTAACTTAACTTGAACTTAAAACTTAACTTAACCTAAACTTAAAACTTAACTTAACTTAAAACTAATTTTAAACTTAAACTTAAAATTTAACTTATCTTAAATTAACGCTTAACTTAACTTAACTTAGTTAACTTAACTTAACTTAACTTAACTTAACTTAACTTAACTTAACTTAACTTAACTTAACTTAACTTAACTTAACTTAACTTAACTTAACTTAACTTAACTTAACTTAACTTAACTTAACTTCACTTCACTTCACTTCACTTAATCTTTAAACTCAACTTAACTTAATCTTTAAACTCAACTTAACTTAATCTTTAAACTCAACTTAACTTAATCTTTAAACTCAACTTAAACCTAAACTTCAAACTCAACTTAAACCTAAACTTCAAACTCAACTTAAACCTAAACTTCAAACTCAACTTAAACCTAAACTTCAAACTCAACTTAAACCTAAACTTCAAACTCAACTTAAACCTAAACTTCAAACTCAACTTAAACCTAAACTTCAAACTCAACTTAACTTGAACTTAAAACTTAATTTAACTTGATCTTAAAACTTAAATTAACTTAACGTAAACTTAAAACTTAAAACTTAACTTAACTTAAACTTTAAACTCAACTTAACTTAAACATAAATCTACTTAACTTAAACTTAACTTAACTTAAACTTAAACTTAAAACTTAACTTAACATAAACTTAAGACTTAACTTATCGTAAACGTAAAACTCAACTTAAATTTAAAACTTAACTTAACTTCAACTTAAAAATTAACTTAACTTAAACTTAAAACATAACTTAACTTTAAACTAAAAACATAACTTAACTTAAACTTAAAACTTAACTTAAACTAAAACTTAACTTAAACTTAACTTAACTTAACTTAAACTTAAAACATAACTTAAACTTAAAACTTAACTTAAACTTAAAATTTAACTTAACTTAAACGTAAAACATAATTTAAACTTAAATTTTAACTTAACGTATACGTAAAACTTAACTTAAACTTAAAACTTAACTTTTCTTAAAACTTAACTTAAAACGTAACTTAACTTAAACTTAGAACTTAACTTAACTTAAACTTAAAACTTAACCTTAAAACTTAACTTAACTTAAACTTCAAACTTATCTTAAAACTTAACTTAAAACTTAGCTTAAACTTAAAACTTACATTAACTTACACTTAAAACTTAACTTAAACTTCAAACTTATCTTAAAACCTAACTTAAAACTTAGCTTAAACTTAAAACTTACATTAATTTACACTTAAAACTTAACTTAAACTTAAAACTTGACTTAACTTAAACTTAAAACTTAACTAAAACTTAAAACTTACTTTAACTTACACTTACAACTTAACTTAACTTGATCTTAAAACTCAACTTAACTTAACTTGATCTTAAAACTCAACTTAACTTAACTTGATCTTAAAACTCAACTTAACTTAACTTGATCTTAAAACTCGACTTAAATTAACTTGTTCTTAAAACTCAACTTAACTTAACTTGATCTTAAAACTCAACTTAACTTAAACATAAATCTACTTAACTTAAACTTAACTTAACTTAAACTTAAACTTAAAACTTAACTTAACATAAACTTAAGACTTAACTTATCGTAAACGTAAAACTCAACTTAAATTTAAAACTTAACTTAACTTCAACTTAAAAATTAACTTAACTTAAACTTAAAACATAACTTAACTTTAAACTAAAAACATAACTTAACTTAAACTTAAAACTTAACTTAAACTAAAACTTAACTTAAACTTAACTTAACTTAACTTAAACTTAAAACATAACTTAAACTTAAAACTTAACTTAAACTTAAAATTTAACTTAACTTAAACGTAAAACATAATTTAAACTTAAATTTTAACTTAACGTATACGTAAAACTTAACTTAAACTTAAAACTTAACTTTTCTTAAAACTTAACTTAAAACGTAACTTAACTTAAACTTAGAACTTAACTTAACTTAAACTTCAAACTTAACCTTAAAACTTAACTTAACTTAAACTTCAAACTTATCTTAAAACTTAACTTAAAACTTAGCTTAAACTTAAAACTTACATTAACTTACACTTAAAACTTAACTTAAACTTCAAACTTATCTTAAAACCTATCTTAAAACTTAGCTTAAAGTTAAAACTTACATTAATTTACACTTAAAACTTAACTTAAACTTAAAACTTGACTTAACTTAAACTTAAAACTTAACTAAAACTTAAAACTTACTTTAACTTACACTTACAACTTAACTTAACTTGATCTTAAAACTCAACTTAACTTAACTTGATCTTAAAACTCAACTTAACTTAACTTGATCTTAAAACTCAACTTAACTTAACTTGATCTTAAAACTCGACTTAAATTAACTTGTTCTTAAAACTCAACTTAACTTAACTTGATCTTAAAACTCAACTTAACTTAACTTGATCTTAAAACTCAACTTAACTTAACTTGATCTTAAAACTCAACTTAACTTAACTTGATCTTAAAACTCAACTTAACTTAACTTGATCTTAAAACTCAACTTAACTTAACTTGATCTTAAAACTCAACTTAACTTAACTTGATCTTAAAACTCAACTTAAAACTTAACTTGATCTTAAAACTCAACTTAAAACTTAAGACTTAAACATAAATCTACTTAACTTAAAACTTAAGACTTAAATATAAATCTACTTAACTTAAAACTTAAGACTTAAACATAAATCTACTTAACTTAACATAAACTTAAGACTTAAACATAAATCTACTTAACTTAACATAAACTTAAGACTTAAACATAAATCTACTTAACTTAACATAAACTTAAGACTTAAACATAAATCTACTTAACTTAACATAAACTTAAGACTTAAACATAAATCTACTTAACTTAACATAAACTTAAGACTTAAACATAAATCTACTTAACTTAACATAAACTTAAGACTTAAACATAAATCTACTTAACTTAACATAAACTTAAGACTTAAACATAAATCTACTTAACTTAACATAAACTTAAGACTTAAACATAAATCTACTTAACTTAACATAAACTTAAGACTTAAACATAAATCTACTTAACTTAACATAAACTTAAGACTTAAACATAAATCTACTTAACTTAACATAAACTTAAGACTTAAACATAAATCTACTTAACTTAACATAAACTTAAGACTTAAACATAAATCTACTTAACTTAACATAAACTTAAGACTTAAACATAAATCTACTTAACTTAACATAAACTTAAGACTTAAACATAAATCTACTTAACTTAACATAAACTTAAGACTTAACTCAAAATTAAAACGTAACTTTAACTTAAAACTCATCTTAAACTGTTTTGTTCCGTATTGTATGGGCAGCGACAGCTCCCAAGTTCGATTCAACGATTTAGCATAGGTAGTGACTGTTATCATTAAATCAATGTTATCAATAAATGTCTGCACACTGCTGATGTTGAAAGATCATGTATCTTTATTCCGACAACCCTTACAATGGCAACTATATACAATTATTCACAGCGGCCAGCGATCACACATCTCGCTCGGCCAGTCACACACCTGTGCGTCTGCCTACTCAGGCTTACTTTACTTAATGCTTCAGAAATAGATTATAAAGAATAAGACACCAATAATTCTAATAAGAGCATATGTCATCAAACAGGTCTGAAGATTTACCTGTGCCTACGTCATACAGGGGCACATTCTCGTGTATTTTCACTCCACAGGAAATGTAGGGAACAGAAGTTAAGGGGATAACCATTCATCTCATTTGTGTAAATGGAAGGGCTGCTGTCCCCAGGATCCCCACCTCACTAGGACTGATGCCCTAGGCTAGAGCTGCCTAGCTGGTGGAAACTAGCCCAGATTCAACAGCACACAGACGTGCCGATTGCAATCTCGACACTAAGGACATGGGGTGTTAACCTAGTCCGACCACGCATCTTCCACCCCCCCATTTTTCTGTTCAAACTTTGACATAATGGGAGGTAGCAAAGCAGTACCCAAAGACTACTGTGTCACGTAGCCGACGTGACACAGTCTGTGTTGCTAGAGCAAACAACACGGCTTTGCACCTAGGACAAGGTTTATAAGCCTTGCGTCTTAGCCAAAGAGAAAAATTGGGCAGTTGGTTTATAAATATTCACTAGAATTTCATAAACCCGGACCACTGAAAACTACATACAAAATAGTTAATTATATAAATCTCTTGCTATTGTAATTTTTTAAGAGTACGATAACTTTGCATATTACTTGAAATAACAATATTTTCTTTAAAATGTGTATGTTTAAATAAAAAAAAAACTATTAATAAAATGTCTTAAAATGGACTAAGATTAAATATTATCAATCAAAGTCAATGTGGCATTAATTTATGATGCAAACGGGAAATATTATTTTATATGAATTTTTTAAATGTATTATTGTCCTTGATTATTAAGGGAAGTCACTACAAGATTTTATTTTTTTGTAAAGTACAAGTTATTGTTCGTAGGGATAATTCCTTTAACTTTTTTAGACAATTCATAACATTCTGTAAAATATTAATCATTAGGCATGTTTCGCAATGTTTATAGAATTAAACTAATGTGATAAATATATGTGCTTCTAAATTTTGTGGAAATTGTATAAAATTAATTTGATTTTAGATGGTAGCAGTTAAAAATTATCCAGTATGCATAAAATTCAATTAGAACTCCACGATTTTACTCACAATCGCATGCAATGTAAACAATATATTAATCATTAGACGTGTTTAGCAATGAATATAGATTTAAATTGATTCAAAAATAAATGTGCTTCTACGTTTTGTGCAAATTATAGGAAATTAATTTGTTTTTAAATTATAGCAATTTAAAATAATTCAGTATGCGTAAAATTCAACAAAAATTCCACGATTGTTACTAAAGTGGATCTTATGTGAACAATATATTTTATGTTCATCTTATCCTCACAAAATGCAGAGTGGATAGTCAAAGTCAAATATTATTTTCATGAACATGGAGACCACATTATTTCAGATTCTCTAACAGAATAACTTGAAATATCTTCAAATAGTGATTAGATGCATTATAATAAATAATATTTCAACAGTTTAAACTACTTCAATCAATATTGAAACTGAATTTATATTCATTCATTATTATTCATTGTCTATTTGTCATGAAGGGCGAAGAGATAGAGGGAATCAAAGAGAAAAGATACCAGGCAGCTTAAGAGAATGGCTTGGCTGAAGGTCAACAACAGAAATAAGTGTCGAGATAAAATTTTTGGAGTGACATGATCACCTACTTCATGAGGCCTGGTACTTGATGATGATGATTTGTCATGATTCTAACTTCAAAAAGAACTAAGTAAGTTTGCCACAGGTAAAAATTATATAATATATATATATATATATATATTAATAAGATTATAATGTCATTCCAATATTACAAATAGTAATAAGAATTACCTTAAGCTACCAATTGGTATGTTAAAATGAAATAAATGAAATTAAATAAGTAACATTAATAGCTCTCTCACACATACATTATTTTTGCAGTCACAATTAATACAGTTCTGGATAAAAATGGATTAGAAGCTGTATCTTATATACATTATTGTTAAGTTATAGTTAGAGTATAAATAAAAGATAAACTTTTCTTAATAAATTAAAATAAGTATTTTAGTATAAAACAATAAAACAAACTGCTCTCTTTGCTTGTTGGATAAAAACAGACAATATGTTAATTATATTATTAATTCTAAACTTTGTTTTCTCACAATCATATTTGGTTTGACAATCACACAGTGGATTGATTAAGGACAGCATTATTAAAAATTAAATATAAAATAAAAATGAAGAAAGGTCTTCCATGTACTGAGAGCTGGAGAAACTAAAACAGGATATAAACAAACTGTTAAATTTAAGTTTTAAACTTCACCCTATATGTGTGAAATTAACAACCTGTCATCTATTACATTAAATTGACAGTTTTAAAGATGAAAGAGTTCAATTACTTGGGAACAATGTTAACTTTAGTTGGTAGATTTACAGCAGTGGTGAGAAGCAAATAAATGGAAGCTATGGATGAATTTGAAAGAGAAAAAATATATATAAGTATGCCAATGTGAAGAGAAAAAAGAGCTCTACAGATAATATAAGGAAATTGTTCAGTAGGTTTTTTTTTTAAAAAAAGTATCCCGAAATTGCCAAAAAATTAAACACCGGCTTTGTTGAAGAGCGGCATAGTACTTTTAAAAACCTCTCTTCTGTAATGATTTCACTCATCATTAATGCTCTTTTAATTTCTAGAAATCATATAAGGGAATTCAAAATTGGTTGATGAGATGTAAAAGCTACCATGATTTCTCACAACTTTATGCTATATTTCACTCTAAAGAGTGTCAGATTAGTGATTCTTTTAATTTTATTATTTTACACATTAATTTATTACAAATATTAGTAATATGTATGTGTATGTCTCTTTGTCTGTCTGTCTGTCTGTCTCTCTGTCTCTGATATCATTTCCCAGCAAATGGTGTGTAATGTTGTTGTTGCTGTCTTGCAGGTTTTGCCCACTTCTTGTCCAGGCACGATCTGTTTAGCCTCAGATCAAGTCTTTCAGATTATATTAGACCATGATTGCCATCCAAAATTAAAAGTGTAAGTCACTTTTGCTTCATAAATTGAACATTTCTGCAATTGTTGTTGTTTTGTGGGATTTCCAGCTGTTTGTTGCCAGTACATGCTCTAATTATTCTTTGATCTTGCCTTCAACGTTTATGCCGTATAAAAATTTTAATTATTTTTTGTGCTTTACTTTATCAAATGCTTTGGTATAATCTATGAAACATATATATGTATCTTTTTAGATAGTTTTTAAAAGTATTATTTTCTTTGGCTATTATATGAAGTTAGTGCAAATTAATTTTTTCCTTTAAGTTATTATTCATAGAGATAATTGCTTTAACCTTTTTTTGACAGTTCATAATATTCTGTAAAATATTAATCATTGGACATGTTTAGCAATGTACATAGATTGAAATTATGCAGTAAATAATTGTGCTTTTAAATTTTTTTGCAAATTATAGGAAATTAATTTGTTTTTTAATTTGTTGCAGCAATTTATAATTATACAGTATTCATAACATTCAAAAAAGAACTCCACAACTATTTTCAAGATGGCTTCCTATGTAAACCAGATATTTTATTTTCATCTCATCCCCACAAAATGAAGGGCAGGTGGGCAAAATCAAATCATAATTCCAGGAGCACTGAACACTATCACATTTAAGATTCTCTAACAAAATAACTTGAAATATCAAGTAGTGATTAAAATGAGTTCTAAAAATAACATACCACAGTTTAAGGTACTTCAATCTTTATATTGAAAATGAATTAATTTTCATTCATTATTATGCATTGTCTTATTGTCATGACAATCTCAATCTTTGCTAAAATTCTACCTTACGCAACTTTAAAGAAAAGTATAAACCCAAGGTAGTATAGCGATTATTGAAAAGACACCGCCTTGATGAAACCACTAGTCCTGAAATTGATGTAAGTACCATCTTGTACCAGCTCACCAACCACCTGCATTTGCAAGTTTAAAAGTCAAATATTTGAAATAGAAAATATTGGTCTACATGTAATGTGCATCATGCTATTTTTATCACTGCAACAATTTGTACTCAGATTTTTTTCATTAAAATTATTTATTACATTAACTCTTTCTGTACGTTTCGCCACACTGTGCCAATGCAATTCCGGCAACGTACATTTCACCGTATAGTGCGCCATGCTCAATTTGATTAGTGTGAACGCCATCAAACCATATTCTTTTTACATGTCTTATATCATCTGGATATTGGTGAAATCTTATATCTTGTTCAATTATCTAAACATTCATATATAATATGGTATATGTTAGATAAATATAAATATATAGATTGATTCTTAAAACCATGAACAATTTTGTCTCTGAAATCTCTTCTGTTGCGTCAATAAAAAGCTTCCGTATGGAAAGAGTTAACCAAAAAAGTACAGTATAGACATATTTTTTTTTCTGCATTCACAGCTTTCAACTAAGGAGAAGTCCCTATAGCCTAGGAACTGAATTTTGCATGTTGATTCATTTTACCCCGGCAGCCATATGCACAGTGGCCCTCACCACTCAGGCAGATAACTACATCTTCAGAGGTACTCATATTTTTTTCTGTTAATGTGTAATTGACGTTTCAAGCCGGGCCTCCCTGTTGAGACCAGGGGTGGTTGCCACAGAGAGAAATCACAAATAAAAATCCCAACTTGTACAGTCAGATTTGAACTAACAACCTTTCCTCTGTGTCAAGACTGCTATAGCTTGAGATTGAAAACTTCCTCTTCAAGCAAATTCCACATAGAATTGTGAATTGCTTTAGGCTCAAAAATTTCCACTGTGAGAATTCCAATCACAGCTTATAGCTTCTGACACGTATTCAGTGCATCCACCATTTTGATAACTAATACATAATGCTTCATGTGACACCAGACTGTGGAAACTTTTTTTTGGAAGAGCAAAAAAAAAAAAAAAAAAAAAAAAAAAAAAAAAAATCTTGCTTTACATTGGAAACAATACATTTTATACAAAATTGTGCAGTGCAGATACAGACTTTCACAGCTTATCAGTTTAAAATTGTTTCTTTAGAAAGCTAAGTATAAATTTTATTTGACATTTTCATTTATGTCATTCATTAAGTGCTGTCTCCGCACCCAAAGTTGGCTACCGTGGAGCATCTTTCTGCTCTGTCTTTTGCTATGATAATGAATATTATCATTGGCTGATGTGACCATCTTTTGATGTTACTTGTCCATTTTAGTCTTAGTCTACCGCTCCCTCTTTTACCTTGCATTTCCCCTTCCAAGATTACTTTTATTAGACTATAGTGTCTTTTAACATGCCTCAAAAATCTCATTTGTCTTGTTTGAATTGTGTTTAGTAGTTCTCTTTTAATTTTTAGTTGTTTTAAGACTTCATCGTTTGTTTGTCAATCCAAATCATTGGACAGTTATCACCACTATTGTCCAACAAGGAAATAGCGCTAGAGGCAAAATGAGCACTATACAATACAATCTTCATCCCAACGTTGTGCTACCAATGCCAGACCTGGACCCTAGATGCAAGAACAATAAGAAAAATAACCTCTACTAAGATGAAATGTGTCAGATGAATGACAGGAAACAGTCTGAAAGATAAGATCAGAAATGAAGAACTGAGGAGAATGTTAGGAATAACCCCCGCCATAGAATATATAAAGAAACAACAGGTAAACTTTTTTGGCTGCATAACAAAACAGAAAAATCAAAACACAACACAACGAGCCTTCAACAAATGTGAGAATACCAGACCCAATGGTCGACCACAAAAAAGATGGATGGATGGAATATTAGAAGCACTAGGAAACATAACCTGCAGCCGAGGCAAACAGAAGAGCAAAAGACTGCAAATTATATCTCCCCTCGATGCTGAAAGGCAAATGAGGAAGGAAAGAAGAAGAAGAATCGTTTGTTTTCTTTCCTTTCAATTCTTCCTATTCTTCTATAAATCCACATCTGAAAAGCTTATATTTTCTGTTCTGTTTTCTTGTCTAATGTCCCTCTTTCAGCACCATACATGAATGTTGAGAAGATATAACATTTTGCTATTTTTAGTTTTTCTTCTTCTACTTCTACCTTTTAGCTCCCAGTGGAGCATAGGTCTTCAACAAACACTTTCCAAGTTGTTCTGTTTTTTGCAATTCTTGAAAGATCATTCCATGTCTTCCCCATCATCTTCATCTCTGCTTCGATCTGTCTTCTCCAAGAATTCCTTGGTCTTCCTCTTTGTCTTTTCCCCTGGGGATTCCAAAAAAGGGCCTGTTGTGTAATACTCTCAGTTGGCTTTCGTAGTGTGTGTCCTATCCATCGCCATCATCTTCGCTGTATCTTTTTATCCACTGGTATTTGACCGGTACATTTCCATAATTCCACGTTAGTGACTTTGTCCTGCCATTTCATTCCCTTTATTCTGTGCAAGCATCCATTAATGAAAGTCTGTACCTTCGTGATTATCAATTTTGTTATTCTCCATGTTTCACAGCCATATAATAGGACCGACTTAACATTTGAGTTGAAAATTTTTATTTTTGTATTTTGCCTAATTTCTTTGGATTTCCATATGTTTCCCAGTGCAATGAAAGCTCCTCTTGCTTTTGATATCCTTATTTTGGTATCATTTTCTGTTCCTCCCTCTTTATCTATATTATTCTTAGTTTTAGCCCTGCTTTATTTGTTTTGATGTTAGTATATTTTTTATGACTTTAAAATTACTTTTTGCCATTTTCTTTTTTTTTTCTCCAGCTTTACATTTTCCATCACTGGTTATAGTATGTTCAAAGTAGGTGTAGCTTTGAACTGTCTTCAGGTGTATTTCTTGAAATTTGATATCCACTTGTAGGTTTTGATTACTTTCTTTGTTTATGATCAAAGTTTTAGTCTTTTTGCTATTCATATCTAATCCATATTTTTTGCTTATCATGTTTTTTTCATTTAGTAATTGATGTAGATCTTCAGGATTTTCTGCTAATAATACAGTATCATCAGCATATCTTAAGTTACTGACTATCATTCCATTATTGTTTATGCCTGGCATCTTTGTGATGTTTTTAAAGATTTCCTCATTGATTAGTTTAAACAAGCTTGGTGATAGAATTTGTGTCACTGTTAAAATATTTACATATTTATATATGGCCTGCTTCAAAAATGTATTTACACATCTACCATTTGATGTGAAAAGGTAGTGCAGCATTGCTTGATTCTGGTCACGACTTTTATAAAAGTCTTGTTGGTCATAAAAAAAATATGGTCACTAACATCATTATTCCTCAATATATTAAAAGGTATGGTGAGTTTAATTTGTACATGTTTACTAGTGTTATGTTTATGTACAATGTTTAAACATTTAAAGAAAAATATAATTGTTGACAGATATTTATGTGGACTATTTACATTTACATATATAATTGCTTACAAAGGCCTGTTATAAACTTGTTACAAATTTTTTCATTTTTACCAAGGTGTCAGACCAAGGGCTCATTAACATTACTAAGAACTACAACAAGCTATGCTACTTCAACGCTCGGGGCTGTGAGGCTATCTCAGACATTGGTTTAGATTTTCTGGCACAAAACTGCTCAAGACTTTGCTCGTTGGACATAAGCAAATATGTTAAATGTGACATAACAGATGATGGACTGTATGCCTTATCTATGCACTGTCCAAATGTACATAAACTTGAGATAAAGTCATGTGATGTAACAGCAGACAAAGGAATAGTGATGATTGCTTATAGGTACTTTTCATTTCAGCATGTCCAAGATTGTTGTCTGTCCCCTGATGCATATGCTATGATTAGAAAGTACTGCAACTAGCCCTCACATAACACAAAAATCCAGCAATTCTATAAAGCAGCTTTTTATATTAATTTTGTTGTTTTGAGTTGTGTCCTACTTTTGTAATAGATGATGTTCTAAAAGAGTGACGAGGGTATTCTAAAAGACTAAAGGGATATTCTGAAAGACTAATGGAGTTATTCTGAAAGAGTAATCCAGATATTCTAAAAGAGTAATGTGGATGTTCTAAATGAGGCCAAATCAAAAATGAAAGCCAATTTTCAATACCAGGAGACATTCATCACTTGGGGTCATGTCAGGAGAAGGGAACATCTGTGATCTTTTGAGACAACTGGAATATTTTGTGACAGCTCGGATGTTTTATGACAGCTGTGTTGTTTTGTGACAGAGGGGATATTTTGTGACAGCTGGGATGTTTTATGACAGTTGGTTGTTTTGTGACAGAGGGGATATTTTGTGACAGAGGGGATATTTTGTTGCAGCTGGGATGTTTTGTTGCAGCTGGGATGTTTTGTTACAGCTGTAACATTTTTGACAACTGTACATGATGTTATAGCTGAGATATTTTGTGACAGCTGGGATATTTTGTGACAACTGAAATACTTTGTGACAACTGAGATATTTTGTTACAACTTTAATATTTTGTGACAATATTAATATTTTGTAACAACTGGCATATTTTGTGAGAACTATATTTTGTGATAGCAGGGATATTTTGTGACAGTTGGGATATTTTGTGACAGTTGAGATATTTTGTTACTGCTGGGATTTTTTGTGTCGTCTGGGATATTTTGTGACAGCTGGGCTATTTTGTTACGGCTGTGATACTTTGTTACTGCTGGGATACTTTGTTACTGCTGGGATATTTTGTTACTGCTGGGATCATTTGTGAGACATCTGGGATATTTTGTGACGGCTGGAAGATTTTGTGACAGCTGGGATATTTTGTTATGACTGGGATAAAATTGTTGCAGCTGGGATATTTTATAACAATTGACATATTTTGTGACAACTGTGATATTTTGTGACAGCTTGAATGTGAAGACAGCTGGGATGTTTTGTGGTATCTGGGATATTTTGTTAAAGCTGTAACATTTTGTAACAACTGAGACATTCTGTTACAGCTGAGATATTTTGTGACAGCTGGAATATTTTATGAAAACTGAATTACTTTATGACATCATCATCATGTGCCATACCGGTTGTCATAGGTGATCATGTCCCTCCACAATCTTCTTTCCATAGTGCATCGTATCAGTTCTGTTGTTGATTGTTTTCCATGCCATGACACCAAGTTATCCAGTATTTTCTCTCTTTGTCGTCCGCGATCTCTCTTTCCTTTTATTTTGCCAGTTGTAACCAAGTATTCCAAGTTTCCTCTTCTCATGATGTGCCCAAAAAATGTTGATTGCTTCTTTCTAATATTTTTTAAGAGCTCCCTTTTAGTGTTGGCCTCTTTGAGAACTTCCTCATTGGTCTTTTTAGCTGTCCCGGGAACTTTCAACATTCTTCTGAGAAATCCCATCTCTGTGGCCTCTAATTTATCTTTTCATCTGTTTGTCTACTGTCCATGATTCGCTTCCATAGGTCAGAATTGGTTCTATATAGCACCAATGAACTCTCTTTCTCATTTTTATTGACATAGATTTGTTGCGTAAGATATTTTTCATTTTCTGAAATGCTATTTTGGCTTGAGCTTTATGACAGCTGTAATATTTTGTGATAACTGAGATATTTTGTGACATGTGCATGATTTTGTGATAACTAGGGTATTTTTTTATAAATGATATATTCTGTGACAGCTGGGATATTTTTTGACAAATGATATATTCTGTGACAGCTGGGATATTTTGTGTGAACTGAGATATATTTTGACTGCTGGAATATATTTTATTACATCAGAGATATTTTGGTACAGCTGGTATATTTTGTGACAGCCGGGATATTTTGTTACTGCTGGGATATTTTGTTACTGCTTTGACATTTTGTGACAGCTGGAATATTTTTTTACCACTGGGATACTTTTTTGCATGTGGGATATTTTCTGACAACACAATATGTGTGTTATAGCTTCGATATCTTGTGACAATTGAGATATTTTGTGGCAAATGAGATTTTGACAGATGTGATATTTTGTTATTGCTGGTATATTTTGTTACTGCTGGGATATTTTGTTACTGCTGGGACATTTTGTTACTGCTGTAACATTTTGTGACATCTGAAATATTTTATAACATCTGGAATATTTTGTTACGATTGTGATAAAATTGTTCCAGCTGGGATATTTTCTGACAACTGAGATATTTTATTACAGCTGGGATATTTTGTGACAACTGAGATAATTTGTTACTTCTGTGACATTTTGTGACAACTGAGATGTTTTGTGACAGCATGGCTGTTTTGTGACAGCATGGATGTTTTGTGACAGCTTGGATGTTTGTTGGCAGCTGGGATGTTTGTTGAAGCTGGGATATTTTGTTGAAGCTGGGATATTTTGTTACAGCTGTAACATTTTGTAACAAATGAGACATTTTGTGAGAACTTAGGTAATTTTTTACAGCTGGATTATTTGTGACAGTTGGGATATTTTCTGACAGCTGTGATATTTTATGACAGCAGGGTTATTTTGTGACAACTGGTATATTATGTTACAACTGGGATATTTTGTTACAACTGGGATATTTTGTAATAGCAGGAATATTTTTCTACTGCTGGGATATTTTGTTACAACTGTGCCAATTTGAGACAGCTGGATGATTTTGTGATAGCTGGGATATTTTGTGATAGCTAGGATATTTGTTACTGCTGGGATATTTTGTTACTTCTGGGATTTTATGTGACATCTTGGATATTTTGTGACATCTGTGAAATTTTATAACTGAGATATTTCATGACAGCTGTGATATTTTGTGACAAATGAAATATTCTGTGACAGCTGAGATATTTTTTGGCAGCTGGGATATTTTGTGTGAACTGAGATATATTTTGACTGCTGGAATATATTTTATTGCATCAGAGATATTTTGGTACAGCTGATATATGTTGTGACAATCCGGATTATATTGTTACTGCTGGGACATTTTGTGAGAACTGACATTTTTTGTGACAGCTGGAATATTTTTTTACCACTGTGATACTTTGTTGCATGTGGAATATTTTCTGACACCTGAAATATTGTGTTACATCTTTGATATTTTGTGACAATTCAGATATTTTGTGACAATTCAGATATTTTGTGACAATTCAGATATTTTGTGACAATTCAGATATTTTGTGACAATTCAGATATTTTATGACAATTCAGATATTTTGTGACAATTCAGATATTTTATGTCAGCGAATCAATTCAGAGGAAGAGGTATGTTTACAACACTGGAAAAAATGACAAATAATCAACAACAGAAAAAAATATGGACCAAAGCAGGATCAAACCCGTACTCAGTGGCACAGCGCCTTGCCACGAAAAGCCAAACGCTTTTGGTTAGCTGAGTGGCAGTGTTCCCTAGCATTTGGCTTTTCGTGGCAAGGCACTGTGCCACTGAGTACGGGTTCGATCTTGCTTTGGTCCATATTTTTTTCTGTTGTTGATTATTTGTCATTTTTTCCGAGTGCGGTAAACATACCTCTTCCTCTGAATTGATTCGCTGATTATCGCCTCGGAAGTTTCCCTTTATAATGATATTCATTTATTATTGATTATCATTATATATTGTCTCCACTCTGTTTTATGTCAGCTAGGATATTTTGTGACAGCTGGGGTATTTTGTGACAACTGAGACATTTTGTAACAACTGGGATATTTTGAGACAACTGTGATATTTTATGATAGCTGGGATATTTTGTGACAGCTGGGATATTTTCTGACAACTGAGATATTTTGAGACAGCTGGGATATTTTATGACAGCTAGGATATTTTGTTATAACTGAGATATTTTGTGACAGCTGGAAGATTTTGTGATAGCTGGGATATTTTGTGACAAATGAGATATTTTGTGAAAGCTGGGATATTTTGTGTGAACTGATATATTTTTTGACTGCTGGAACATTTTTTATAACAGCTGGGATAATGTGCTACAGCTGGTATATTCTATGACAAATTGTATATTTTGTGACAGCTGGGATCTTTTGTTACTGCTGGGATATCTATGTGACATCTGGGATATTTTGTGATAACTAAGATATTTTGAGACAGCTGGGATATTTTATGACTGCTAGGATATTTTGTTATAACTGAGATATTTTGTGACAGCTGGAAGATTTTGTGATTGCTGGGATATTTTGAGACAGATGAGATATTTTGTGAAAGCTGGGATATTTTGTGTGAACTGATATATTTTTTGACTGCTGGAACATTTTTTATAACAGCTGGGATAATGTGCTACAGCTGGTATATTTTATGACAAATTGTATATTTTGTGACAGCTGGGATCTTTTGTTACTGCTGGGATATCTATGTGACATCTGGGATATCTATGTGACATCTGGGATATTTTGTGACAACTGAGATATTTTGTTACAACTGAGATATTTTGTTACAACTTTAGTACTTTATGACAACTTTGATATTTTGTAGCAGCTGGCATATTTTGTGAGAATTATGATCTTTTGTGACAGCAGTGATATTTTATGACAGCTGGGATATTTTGTTACTGCTGAGGTATTTTGTTATTGCTGGAGTATTTTGTTATTGCTGGAGTATTTTGTGACATCTGGGATATTTTGTCATAACTGAGATATTTTGTCATAACTGAGATATTTTATGACAGGTGGAATATTTTGTGATAGCTGGCATATTTTGTGACAAATGAGATATTTTGTTACAGCTGGGATATTTTGTGTGAACTGAGATATATTTTGACTGCTGGAATATATTTTATTACAGCTGGGATATTTTGTGACAGCTGGGATATTTTGATACTGCTGGGTCATTTTGTTATTGCTGTGCCATTTTGTGACAATAGAAATATTTTGTAACAGCTGGAATATTTTGTTATAACTGGGATACTCTGTTGCAGCTGGGATATTTTGTGACAACTGAGATATTTTGTTACAACTTTAATATTTTGTGACAACTTTGATATTTTGTAACAGCTGGCATATTTTGTGAAAACTATGATATTTTGTTATTGCTGGGGTATTTTGTGACATCTAGAATATTTTGTGATAACTGAGATATTTTGTGACATCTAGAATATTTTGTGATAAGTGAGATAATTTATGACAGCTGGAATATTTTGTTATAGTGGGCCTATTTTGTGACAAATGAGATATTTTATTACAGCTGGGATATTTTGGTACAGCTGGTATATTTTGTGGAAGCTGGGATATTTTGTGACAGCTGGTATATTTTATGACAGCTGGTATATTTTATGACAGCTAGGATATTTTGTGGAGCTGTGATATATTGTGACAGCTGTGATTTTTTTGGTGACAGCTAAGACAACTGAAAAAATTGCAGTAGGTAGCCATTAGAGCTGAAATAGAGAAAAGATGCAAGATAATTTCAGAAATGCTCTATTTGTTAGTCAAAATGAAAAAAAATATAATACAGATATAACAAATTATGGCGACACATGATCACCTACCCCAGCAAGCATGGTTAAAAAAAAAAATTAAAGAGCCCTTGTCACGCCAAGTGGTGTATAGGGAATATGGTGTTAGTGACCATAAATTTTACAGACCTTCAGCACATGATTTTTGGGGTAATGTGGTCGGTATTGCGCCCGTGCTGCTTTACTTTACCAGAAAAAAATCTGGTACCCATTTAAGGCATTGTGATTTCTTTCTTTGTCAATAAAGATATCGTTTTGCCAAAAATTTAGCTTGCTTTTCTACATTATAAGTCCACTCTTCCATTGCTTGGAGATAGGGGACAAATATAAAATATACAATATATTGAATTTCATGTGATGATGCAAGAAGAGCTACAGATAAGTAAATCTATAGAAAGTTGAGACAAACTACATCATTTTGGCAAAAACCTTCATCAGCTACAAACCAACAGATAATATTATAAAAAAAACAAACACAAAAAGCAGGCAAGTACAAATCTTAAAATGGATAAAGAGGTCTAATTATAGTGTATAACGTAATGTTCTTAATACCATTTTGTGTTTATTTTACACATCTACCACTGCTTGCTTGTTGTCATGTCACATGACAGCAATGGTATTTGAGATCTTCTGCCACTAATTTCATTAATTATTTATTTGCCACTTATCAACTTGTTGAAATCATTTTTCTTATTTGAAATTTCACTGCACCATCTTAGAGGTCATCTTGTTTATTTTATTTTACTGTTTCATCTGATTGCTGTTGGATGTTCTTTTCTTTCTTTACTGTTTCATCTGATTGCTGTTGGATGTTCTTTTCTTTCTTTACTGTTTCATCTAACTGCAGTTGGATGCTCTTTTCTTTTTTTGCAGGTGGATGCTCTTTTCTGTTTCTGCTGATTCATCTGTTTGCTGTTGGATGCTGTTTTATTTTTTTGCTGTTTCATCTGACACTTTGGATGCTATGTCAAAATTATTTAATTTCTTGTTTCTGAATGAATCTCAGAATTGGTCTGACATCTACTTTTCTTTTTAATATCTTTGCCATTGCATGTCATACCTTTTTGTTACATTCAGCATTCTTCTGTGATGGTTCATTCTAGTGGTTGTCAATCTTTCTTTTGTAGTCATATTTTCATTAAAAAATGACATTGAAATAAAGTAAATTGAATACATTGAAAGAGATTATTCAATAGATTATCAGTTATAAATCTAATGTAATATTTAATAACATTGCTGATGAAGAATGATGCATCTGGATAAGCACTTTCAAAATGTATGGCGGAATGTTTCTAAAACAAAGATCATGCCATCTTCCACATTTAGCCTGCTTCTTTTTGTTTTTGCTATTGCTTTTGTTTTAATATGAAGAGGCGTTGAAAATCAACTCCACAGAGAAATGTTTGAGGCAAATGAAAGTAAAATATTTAGGGTGATCTTCTACAGTGTTAAAAGAGCACCTCAACCATTTCTCAATATTTCTTTGTTGAAAGTCTGAGTCTGAAACAACAGGATGCAAATTTTAAAATGCTATTTGATATTTAAGTCTATGTTATTGTGAACATCTGTTACTTGTAACATATAAATTTATTGTAATAATAATGCAGAATTTGTGTTACTGTCAATATCTCTTTGATTGTATCATATAATTTTATTGTAATGATGATGCAGAATTTGTATGTTATATTTGTTGAAGGATTGAATCAAGGTGTGATGAGGCAGATATAGAAATTAAATATCTATAATGATCTCAAGGGGAACCCCTGATTAGTTAACAATTTTCTAATTTAAATGGGTAGCATACATTTATTGAGAGACTGAAAGAAAGTGAGATACAATGGAAGAAAGAGAGATATAAAGCCAGGGGGAGGGGAGAGATAAAATACAGAGAAAAATATAGTTATTGAATTATTTATTTAAAAATTGGATGATTAGAAAATGAAAATGTAATCTTTTTTTATATAGACACTATATATATATATTTTTATGATTTTTCTACTTAACTCATTAGTTGCAAGCTGGAATTTGTTTGTCATGTCCAAAAGTGAATAAATATGGAGAAACAACTTATAGACCACATAGTTTCTTGCAGGATCAGCAACTCAAAATGGATCAAAACATCACTGTATTATTTCTATAGAGTTATATAGCAACAGTGTATGTCTATGGTGATTGGAACTTTCATCAGTCATATCAGCTGAATAAAATAGATATGTGACCTGTAGTGAGGGAAGTAATGGCATAAAGAAGATATACAATGTGACCAAGAGAGTGATGCCCCCTTTACTCCACTCCTCAATGTTGGTAATGCTTGTAATCATGTGATGACTACAAGAGTATGCCTCTTCTACATACACCCCTAAAAGAAAGTTAAGTGAATGTGCTTGTATTGTGATGTGGTTTACAGTAAAATTCTGATATTTCCACTTGTGGTCCAACACTTCAGCGCCTCATTTTTCAGTACTGGATTGTCTTCCCTAAACATTTGTCCAGATTAGGCTAGTTACTGGGTAAAGGCATCAAGATGCATAGAAATTGGAAGCTGCTGTAAAGCTGATTATAATAATGACAATTTTAAAAAAGTAAAAAGTGGTATGGTAATAGCTTTACGTAGGTGAGAAACAAAACAAAAGTAGAACATTTCAGCCAAGAAGGCCTTCAGCTGGAACAATAAAGCTTTTAGTAAAGGCTGGCATAACCTTAAACACAAAAATACATTTTCTTAAAATAAAAGATTACTTACTGACTTATGCACATGCACCACCAAGAATTGTGAGGAGCTGCAATATTTTTGTCCTGAGTCTAAGTGTATTGTATTTGACAGTTATTAACCTTTACTGCTGCTAGGTTTTCTGTGACATTGTCTATCTGTATGCCTTTTGGTCTTCCTTGAGCCTTGAAACCAGTATATCAACTCTTGCAGGTACACAGCAAGTTACTGGTTCAGTGATTGAATGCATATAATCCAAAATTTGTTTGTGTCTATGAATTTAGTGTTAGTTGTGATTTCAACAGTTCAACTGTATTTCACAATTTCTTATTCTGTATTTTACAGTAACCAGTAATGGTTTTGACATTTCACATGTTGTGATCATTCTCTCTAATATGCCTACCTTAAATATAAGACTATGTTTGCCATAGTTAAATTAATAGAGTACTTGCAACTAAACTTGTGTTAAGTCAAATGTAAGACATTTATTACAAAGTTTGAAAAGCTAAATTTTAATGGAGGAAAACTTAATATATTTAATTCAGTATTTGTAACTTAAACCTTAACCTTTGGAAATGTAAAACAGTCATAGAGTACATCAAACTAAACTTTAATCTTTGGAAATGTAAGACCATTAATGCAGTACTTCCAACTAAACTTTAATTTTTGAGAATGACCATTAATACAGTACTTTAAACTAAACTTTTTAATCTTTGAAAATTTAAAAGCGTTAATACATCACCTCAAACTAAACTTTAATCTTAAATTTAAGACAGTTAATACATTTCCTCAATCTAAACTTTAATCGTTGTAAATTTAAGACCGTTAATAAAGTGCTTACAACTAAAACTTTGAGAAAGGGGAATTCATGCTAGTTAAAACACAGTCCATATCAAACGTCAGAAAAGATCTGTATGATACTTTCTCTTGTACAGTTCACTCAGAGGCAGGACTTAGTGAATGGTTTCAGATTGATGAAAGGGTTCAAGCAAGAGTGTACTTCATCTCCCTTGTTTTATGGAACTGCCATCGACTTCATGCAGCAGTGATGCTTTAAAAGGTTCCAAAGGCATTGAATAGTTACTTGAGTCTCATATAGAGGATCTTGACTTTGTAGACACAATAATTCTTATCTGCAGTTATGTGAAAACAGTGTAAGAAAAAGCAAATGTCATATCATCAATTGGTAGCAGAATATTTACTGCTGCTTCACTCCCAAATTCGAGACCTGATCATCTACACTGATGGCTTGGTCACAAGAGATGTTCGGAGTGGTTGGTATTTTGTTGTGTAATCTAATGGAAAGATGATAGATAAAGGTGCAGAAGCCCACAAGACTATAACCCCTAGCAAATTTATGGAGATTGTGGCTTGACGGGAGCTATCACTTAGCTGGTTAAGAGACCAACAATATATGTGGTCTTCGCGATTGATTTGACTGACAAAGGATGTTTCGTCGGATTGACAAGAACACACTCCACAGGCAGTGGGTGCACCTACTCCACATGTCTCCTGTTAGCAACCAAGCTTGGATATACTGTCCTGGACACTTGGATGTTCGTGGCAATGAAATAACCGAGAAGCTGGCGGGGTCTGTAATTACGCAAGAAATATTACAAAATTGACATGTATCACATAATGATGGCTTTAAAAGAACACCTGTCACAGGATGGCTACAAGAAAGCTGAGGATAACCCATGTATCACATAATGATGGCGTTAAAAGAACACCTGTCACAGGATGGCTACTAGAAAGCTGAGGATAACCCATGTATCACATAATGATGGCTTTAAAAGAACACCTGTCACATGATGGCTACAAGAAAGCTGAGGATAACCCATGGATCAAAAGAATGGTGGAACACGGCGTCATGAAGGACGAAAGCAGGAAGGAACCCAACACGGTCAATCAATACAGGACATGAACCATCAGTGGATGAACATTTCTATGGTTGCTGGAACGGGCGGCGGAGCAGATATGGGAATGCCCTGACTTCGGTGACGCCAGTTCGTACTAAAGACTGACATAATATGACTTGTAATCAACCACGAAAATTAAATAAATTTAGGAAAAAATGAACCTGAAAGGAATAGCATTTGATGAAATAAATCACTAGATATAAATCAGAAGCTGCATAGATCAAGATGAAGACACAAATACATACTTTAGAATCGGAAGAGTAAAGGCAGCAATGACTTTCGAAAAATGGAAATCAAAATTACTCAGCACAAAAATAAAGCTCAGAATTTTTAAAACAAATGTAGTCTTCACCCTTAACTTATATATACGGGAGAAGAAAAAACGAATGTATTTTAAGAAATATAAAAGAAAGATAATTCTCAAAATCTCGCATAAGGATAAAACGCCTGAAACAGACAGACTCATTGCAGAGTTCTATAAAAAATTTTTCCCCTTCATAGGAACACTCCTGCTGAAGGTTTTTAAGGATTCCTTCCACAAAGGACATCTACCTCCGAGGATCAGCGTGTCATACATCTCCTTACTCCTGAAGAACAATATAGAGAAGACACAAGTAACAAATTACAGACCGATATCGCTGCTCAACGTAGACTATAAAATACTGACAAAGTCCCTGACGAATAAGCTAAAGCTGTTCATGTTCTCACTCGTCCCCGAAGACCAGCAATGCAACATCCAAGGCTAAAATAAAAACAACCACTTCATACGATACATCATCACCTACACACATACAAGAAACATACCTTCATCGATTCTGTCCTTGGACCAGGAAATGGCTTTTGACAGGGCATCATCGTACACTCCTACTTACAGAAAACGCTGCACAACTGCAATATGGGAGACAACTTTCGACGATGCATCAACATCCTGTACTCCAGACCTGAGTGTTGCCATAACACTTTTTTCTTGTTTTAAAATTGTCCAAATTCTGTGAATGTATTGAGGATGCTGTCTATTGATCTAGTGTTTGATGGAAAGAAGACAGTGACGTCAGCATACGCTAACAATTTCTGCTCTCCTTTCCCTGACATGAATGTGCCCTTTATGGAACTGTCTTGTCTCATACTCTCAAGGAACGGTTCTATGGTCAGCGCGTGAAGTAGAAGAGAGAGGGAACACCCCTGTCGAACCGATCTAGTTAGCCTGATTATCTCTGTGAACGAATGGTTCACTAGAACTTTACTTTGAGGTGTAGAATAAAAGATGTGTATCCACTGTATGAAGCGTCCTCCTATGTTGTTGTTCAGTAGTGTTTTGTGGGAGTAGAAATGAGCTTCTCTGGAAGACTTTTTCTTGGTCGAGAGATAGAATGGAAGACTAGGTGTCTTTGACATGAGTGTACTTTATAATGTCTCGTATAAAGTGTGTGTGCTGGTGAATTTTTCTCTCTTGTACATTACACTGTTGGTCCTTATGAAGGAGTGTTGTCATGAAAGGTTTGAGTTTGTTAATGCTTTTGTTAGAATTTTGTAGTCTGTGTTAAGTAGGGAAATAGGGGTGTAGTTTTTAAGAAGCTACTTGTCTGTGTTGTCTTTCAGGAGCAATGTTATATAAGACATGTTTAGGCTTGGAGTAAGTTATTTCTTTGTGAATGAGTCTGTGTACATTCTGAGAAGAAGAGAGTCTAAGAGAGGAAAGAAATGTTGCAAGAATTATATTGTGAGGCCGTCAGGCGCCGGAGATTTGTACTTCTGCACTTCTTGTACTGCCTCTGTTTTGTCAGCTAGTGTGAGTTCTGTGTAAAGTTTTTCCCAGTCGGCGTCTGATAGTTTCCTTGTGTATTGCATTAATTTTATCTTGTTTGTGTGAATATTTGAATGTGAACAGGATTTTAAGCTGCTTTCATTTTCATATTAGCATTATTATCTGTTTTTTTTTCTTAATAGTAGGATTTTTAAATGTATTTCTTTTCGGACTAAGATTTTTAAACTGCTTTTATCTTCATGCTAGTATTTTAAATTGTTTCTCTGGTCATTCTAGGATTTTCAAAAGGTTAACTTTTGTAGCTAGAAATATAAACTCTCTCAACTCTCTTAACTCATACATTTTAATCTCTGTCTATTAATGCTAGAAATTTTAACAGCCTCTCTCTCATTCTCTTTCTGCTATCTATATCTTAATGTTTAATATATATAACTATCTTTTTTCGCTCTCTCTCTCTCTCTCTCTCTCTCTCTCTCTCTCTCTCTCTCAATCTCTTAATGTTAGAATTGTAAACTGCCACTCTCCCTCTTCCAGTGACATGAATTATGTGAAACTATCTATATCCAACTCCTCTTCCTTTTTCTACTAGAATTTTGAAATTTCAACTGCAAAGAATTTTCCTTGTGCTATTGATACTCTCTCTCTCTCTCTCTCTCTCTCTCTCTAACATTATCTCTTCTCGACTCTACAGTGATATGATGAGACGGTATTAGTTAATTTTTGTAAATTAAATCCTTTTGCACCTGTCAACTATAAAAATGCTTAGAAACTTTAAACAGTTAATTATCAGCTAAGAAAAAAAATAATTCTTTGAATAATATATATTTCAATGTTGCATAATATTTACAGGCACGGTTCGTTCTAGCATATCAAACTTAAATGCAAATAAGTGTTCTACCGTTGAATTGTTGATGAAAATTGTAATATGTAATCTGCTTAAGAAATTAAAAGATATCTGGGAAGCAACTCCTGTTAAATTAATGGTTAGCAAATGTGTATATAGATGTTTTGTAAATTATCTAATGTATTATTCATATGCATATCACTTTCCAGAAAACTAGATTTTACATAAACTCTGCATATTCCTGATAAAATCTATAAAAATACAAAACTTCTAGTGTATCAAACTGAAATAAATGTATCCTTCTTTAATTTGTAGTTGAAAATATCAATTATATATTATTTATTTTTAAATCAAAAGTTATCTTCCTTAAGTAAGAGAAATTAGTGTTATTAATATACATATTGGGTGTCCGGTTAGCGCAATCGATAGGCGGTTGGCTTACCACGGCAACAGCCGGGGTTCGTAATCCTGGCGAGGACACCTGGGTTTTACTAATTCCCTAAAAATTAGTAGGAGCCGCGATAGCTCAGTGGTTAGTGAACTGGACTACTACGGACAAGGGGTAGGGTTCGATCCCAACCGACGGCTCCGGGTTCACCCAGCCTTAAATGGGTACCGGATTTTTTCTGGAAAGTAAAAGCAGCACGGGCGTAATACCGACCACATTACCCCAAAAATCATGTGCTGAAGGTCTGTAAAATATAGGGTCACTAACACCATATTTCCCTATACGCCACTTGGCGTGACGGGGGGTACTTTTTTAATATACATATTACTGCCCTTGGCTGACTTGTATTGGGTAAAGAAGTTGTTCACACGATGGAGTTGTGTTCACAGCATGTGTTCAAAATATCCACTGCAGGCCCCAAGACGTTCTGAGACTTTTCATTCACTATTTTCCAAAACCTTCTGAATCTATATATCTATCTTTTGTTCGCCTGAAGTATTGTCTATAACTGCAATGTCGTTTCCTGTATAAATAGTACCGTCTTTTGTCATTCTTGCAGTGGTGCATATATACTTGTCTGTAGTATTATATTAATGCTATAAGTGGACTTTCCTCAGTCTACTATATTCAGTGCATTCTTGAAATATGCGTTGCGCTGTCTGGGGCGCCTGTCCACTTGTGCATGTAGTTGAGGCACCGATCTTGAATTTTGTATACAGGTGACTGTGGAGTCAAATGTGTCCTGTTCTAATGCGTATAATGATAACTTGTTCCCATCTATTCATATAATGAAATGCATCCTGATTTGGAGCATTTAATCTTCTGATTGATTTGATTATCTGTATCTTATGATGGTATGTAACCGGCGCATCTGGTTGTGTGCCTGTTGCACCTTCACTTGAAAGCTGATCTGCTCACTAGTTTCCTGGTATTTCATAGGGAGATGGGATCCACTGCAGGGCAATCCTGTGATGTTTGTAGAGTTCAGTCAATAAAGTTTACAGATATAGCAGCTTTCTGGAATGCAGTGCCTGGAGCACTGATCTTGCATCTGTCAAAAACTCTACAGGCTGTGGACTAATATTACTGTTCAGCAGTATTTCTATTGCCAAATTTATTGCTTGCATTTCTGCATCGTATTTGTGATAATATTTCCCTGTTGCTATCTTTTCCATATCCCTAGTTTTATTTGTTTGGGTACTCTATGTAGACCTCTGCTCCCCCTTTCTTTTCTATATATTGATCGAGTCACCGCACAGAGACATTATAAACACCCTATATAATACTTGTTACTACAAGTTTGATAAACTATTCAGAACTTGATTCTCAATTAAAAAATAAAAAAGAATGCCTGTCTCTCTATTTTAATGCTTGAGATGTAATTGTCTATCTCTATTTTCATAACAGAATTTTAAGCTTCTTTCATTTTCATATTAGCATTATTAACTGTTTCTGTCTTAATAGTAGACTTTTTAACTGTATCTCTTTTCATACTAAAATTGTAAACTGCTTTTCTCTTCATGCTAGTATTTCAAATTGTCTCTCTGCTCATTCTAGGATTATCGGAAGTTAACTTTTGATGCTAGAAATATAAACTCTCTCAACTCTCTTAACTCCTACATTTTACTCTATATCTATTACTGCTAGAAATTTAAACCAACTCTCTCTCATTCTCTTTCTTCTATCTATATTTTAATGTTTAATATATATAACTGCATCGCTCTTTCTCTCTCTTAATGTTAGACTTTTAAACTGCCACACTCCCTCTCCAGTGACATGAATTATGTGCAATTGTCTATCTCCATCTCCTCTCCCTTTTCTACTACAATTTTGACATTTCAACAGCATAGTATTTTCCTAGTTTTTTGTATACCTCTCTCTTTCTCTCTCTAACATTATCTCTTCTAGATTCTACAGTGAAGTGATGAGACGGCATCAGCTAATTTTTGTAAATTAACTTCTTTGGACCTGTGATCTATAAAAATGTTCAGAAACTTTATACAGTTGATTATCAGCTAAGAAATATAATATTTCTTTGAAGAATATATATTTTAATGTTGCATAATATTTACAGGCATGGTTCGTTCTAACATATCAAACTTAAATGCAAAAAAAGTTTTCTACCGTTGAATTGTTGATGAAAATGTTAATATAAACTTATACGCATAAGAAATTAAAAGTTATATTGCTTTATTATAAGGGAAGCAACTCCTGTTAGAATAAAAGTTAAAGAATTCTTTATTCGCGATATATTGTAAATGTAAATTGTCAAAAGTTTTATTCATATGCATATTGTTTCCCAGAAAATAATTTTCTCATAAAATGTGCAAGGTCTTTGAAAATTTCTATTAAAAAATTACATATTCTAAAGTATCAAATTAAAAGAATTGTACCTTAATTTGTGGCTACAAATATTAATTATTTATAATTTCTCTCAAAAATTGAAAGTTCTCTTCCTTTGCTCACAGAAAAGTCAACTTCTGTCTTAAATAAGAAAACAAGGTTGTATAAAGTCCGGTGCAGTGAACATATTTTTGAAATTACGTGAAATTGTAAATAAAATGTGTGTTATTCATCTAGATACTACTGCTATTGGCTGGCTTGTATTAGGTAAAGAAGCTGTTTACGCAATGAAGCTGTGTTTACAGCATGTGTTCAAATTATCCAGCACAGGCCTCAAGATATTCTGAGACTTGTCTCTTACTATTTTCGAAAACCTTCTGGATCTATATATCTATCTTTCGTTCGCCTGAAGTATTGTCTATATCTGCAATGTCGTTTCCTGTATAAATGTTACCGTCTTTTGTCATTCTTGCAGTGGTGCATCTAGTTTTGTCTGTAGTGTTGTATCAATGGGATATGTGGATTCTGTCTACTACATTCAGTGCATTTTTGAAATATGCGTTGCGCTGTCTGGGGCGCCTGTCCACATGTACATATAGTGGAGGTACCGATCTTGAATTTTATATACAGGTGAGTGTCGATTGTCGATTGTGTCCGGTTCTAATGCGTATAATGATACCATGTTCCCATCTATTCATATTATGGAAAGTATCTCGATTTGGGGCATGTTGTCTCCTTATTAATTTGATTATCTGTTTTTTATGATGGTATGTAACCGTTGCATCGATTGTGTGCCTGTTTCACCTTCATTTGCCAGCTGAACTGTTCTCTCGTTTCCTGGTATTCCACAGTGAGGTGGGACCACTGCCGGGCAATCCTGTGGTGTTTGCAGAGTTCAGTCAAAAAGGTCTGCAGATGTGGCAATTTTCTGGATTGCAGTGCTTGGAGTACTGATCTTGCATCTGTCAAAAAAAGCACTACAGGTTGTGGGATAAGATTGCTGTTCAGCAGTTTTTCTATTGCCAACTTTATTGCTTGAATTTCTGCATCGTAATTGTTACAATATTTCCCTGTTGCTTTTGTATTTATATCACTAGTGTTATTTGGGTACTTTATGTAGACAACTGCTCCCCCATTCTTCATTGCATTCTGTGCTGACCCATCGGTGTACACACGAATCCATAGTTCGTGTGTATTCTTCAACCAAGAAACTGAAAGTGGTTGTTTTACGCTGTTGACTATTCTATTCCTGCTTGTCGAGTATTCCTTTCACTTCTGTACATATTTGTATTGACAATCCAGATTCCTCTGTTAAGAGAGTCTGTTCCGGCATCGGCAGTAGAATGTTAACAACTCATGATATGTCTGTGTTTGTCTACAAATACCTTCTGGATAATGACCGGTGGTATTGTTGGCTCAGGGTAACGATTTCGGTCTTCAAGTCATTATCTGTCTTAAGAATATTTGATAAACATTTTGTTTTCAGCTCACCCCACAGATAATAATTAGGTGGGGTTATTTTAAACTGTCTCTCTGATCATTCTAGGTTTTTTTTTTAAATTGTTTAACTTTTAATGCTAGAAATATAAACTATCTCAACTCTCTTAACTCTTACATGTTATTCTCATCTATTACTGCAAACATTTAAACTGCCTCTCTCCCTCTCCCAGTGACATTAATTATGTGCAATTGTCTATCTCCAACTCCCCTCCCTTTTTCTACTAGAATTTTGACATTTCAACCGCAAAGTATTTTCCTTGTGTTATTGATACCTCTCACTCTAACATTATCTCTTCTCGAATCTACAGTGATATGATAAGACGGTATTAGTTAATTTTTGTAAATTAAATCCTTTTGTACTTGTCAACTATAAAAATGCTTAGAAAGCTTTTCTCTGCTTTTCTCTTCATGCTAGTATTTCAAATTGTCTCTCTGCTCATTCTAGGATTATCGGAAGTTAACTTTTGATGCTAGAAATATAAACTCTCTCAACTTTCTTAACTCCTACATTTTACTCTATATCTATTACTGCTAGAAATTTAAATTGCCTCTTTCTCTCTCGTTCTTCAATCTATATCTAAATGTTTAATATATAACTGCATCTCTCTTTTTCGCTATCTCTCTCTCTCTCTCTCTCTCTCTCTCTCTCTCTCTCTCTCTCTCTCTCTCTCTCTCTCTCTCTTAATGTTAGGATTTTAAACTGCCTCCCTCCCTCTCCCAATGACATTAATTATGTGCAATTGTCTATCTCCAACTCCCCTCCCTATTTCTACAAGAATTTTGACATTTCAACTGCAAAGTATTTTCCTTGTGTTATTGATACCTCTCACTCTAACATTATCTCTTCTCGACTCTACAGTGATATGATGAGACGGTATTAGTTATTTTTTGTAAATTAAATCCTTTTGCACCTGTCAACTATAAAAATGCTTAGAAACTTTAAACAATTAATTATCAGCTAAGAAAAAAAATAATTCTTTGAATAATATATATTTCAATGTTGCATAATATTTACAGGGACGGTTCGTTCTAGCATATCAAACTTAAATGCTAATAAGTGTTCTACCGTTGAATTGTTGATGAAAATTGTAATATGTAATCTGCTTAAGAAATTAAAAGATATCTTGCTTTATTAAAAGGGAAGCAACTCCTGTTAAATTAATGGTTAACAAATGTGTATATAGATGTTTTGTAAATTATCTAATGTGTTCTTCATATGCATATCACTTTCCAGAAAAATAGTTTTTACATAAACTCTGCATATTCCTAATAAAATCTATACAAAGTTATAACTTTAATTTATTAAACTAACATAAATTTATCTTTACTTAATTTGTAGTTGTAAAAATTAATTATTTATTATTTACTTTTAAATCAAAAGTTATCTTCCTTAAGTAACAGAAATTTGTGTTATTAATATACATATTACTGCTGTTGGCTGGCTTGTATTGGGTAAAGAAGTTGTTCACACGATGGAGTTGTGTTCACAGCATGTGTTCAAAATATCCACTGCAGGCCCCAAGACGTTCTGAGACTTTTCTTTCACTATTTTCCAAAACCTTCTGAATCTATATATCTAGCTTTTGTTCGCCTGAAGTATTGTCTACAACTGCAATGTCGTTTCCTGTATAAATATTACCGTCTTTTGTCATTCTTGCAGAGGTGCATATATACTTGTCTGTAGTATTATATTAATGCTATACGTGGACTTTCCTCAGTCTGCTATATTCAATGCATTCTTGAAATATGCGTTGCTCTGTCTGGGGCTCCTGTCCACTTGTGCATGTAGTTGAGGCACCGATCTTGAATTTTGTATACACGTGACTGTGGAGTCAAATGTGTCCTGTTCTAATGCGTATAATGATAACTTGTTCCCATCTATTCATATAATGAAATGCATCCTGATTTGGAGCATTTAATCTTCTGATTGATTTGATTATCTGTATCTTATGATGGTATGTAACCGGCGCATCTGGTTGTGTGCCTGTTGCACCTTCATTTGAAAGCTGATCTGCTCACTAGTTTCCTGGTATTCCATAGTGAGATGGGATCCACTGCAGGGCAATCCTGTGATGTTTGTAGAGTTCAGTCAATAAAGTTTACAGATATAGCAGCTTTCTGGAATGCAGTGCCTGGAGCACTGATCTTGCATCTGTCAAAAACTCTACAGGCTGTGGACTAATATTACTGTTCAGCAGTTTTTCTATTGCCAAATTTATTGCTTGCATTTCTGCATTGTGTTTGTAATAATATTTCCCTGTTGCTATCTTTTCCATATCCCTAGTTTTATTTGTTTGGGTACTCTATGTAGACCTCTGCTCCCCCTTTCTTTTCTATATATTGATCGAGTCACCGCACAGAGACGTTATAAACACCCTATATAACACTTGTTACTACAAGTTTGATCAACTATTCAGAACTTGATTCTCAATTAAAAAATAAAAAAGAATGACTGTCTCTCTATTTTAATGCTTGAGATGTAATTGTCTATCTCTATTTTCATAACAGGATTTTAAGCTGCTTTCATTTTCATATTAGCATTATTAACTGTTTCTGTCTTAATAGTAGACTTTTTAACTGTATCTCTTTTCATACTAAAATTGTAAACTGCTTTTCTCTTCATGCTAGTATTTCAAATTGTCTCTCTGCTCATTCTAGGATTATCGGAAGTTAACTTTTGATGCTAGAAATATAAACTCTCTCAACTTTCTTAATTCCTACATTTTACTCTATATCTATTACTGCTAAAAATTTAAATTGACTCTTTCTCTCTCGTTCTTCAATCTATATCTAAATGTTTAATATATAACTGCATCTCTCTTTTTCGCTATCTCTCTCTCTCTCTCTCTTAATGTTAGGATTTTAAACTGCCTCCCTCCCTCTCTCTCTCTCTCTCTCTCTCTCTTAATGTTAGGATTTTAAACTGCCTCCCTCCCTCTCTCTCTCTCTCTCTCTCTCTTAATGTTAGGATTTTAAACTGCCTCTCTCCCTCACCCAGGGACATTAATTATGTGCAATTGTCTATCTCCAACTCCCCTCCCTTTTTCTACTAGAATTTTGACATTTCAACTGCAAAGTATTTTCCTTGTGTTATTGATACCTCTCACTCTAACATTATCTCTTCTCGACTCTACAGTGATATGATGAGACGGTATTAGTTAATTTTTGTAAATTAAATCCTTTTGCACCTGTCAACTATAAAAATGCTTAGAAACTTTAAACAATTAATTATTTAATTGAAAACACATAAGGCAAGGAATGATGATATATATATGCCGCGTTGTGTTGATAGACTTGTTTGGGATAGGACTCTGTGCGGCCCGTCTTTGATAGTTGAGTGGGGAGGACTGTTCAACATGATGATTGTCGTTCTTCTGTTGTGTTGATAAATTTGGGCTGGCAGTCCGGGAGTCCCGCCGTCGATAGTTCAGTAGGGACGACTGGTGGTATAAATAATGCAGGCCAATAGTGTCACCACAAATCTGTGCTCGACTTGCACACACGGTCTTAACTTCAAATATTATACATTTCGTCTTCCTCTTTTATCTTTCAGCTCCCTGTGGAGCATAGGTCTTCAACAAACACTTTCAGCTCCCTGTGGAGCATAGGTCTTCAACAAACACTTTCAGCTCCCCGTGGAGCATAGGTCTTCAACAAACACTTTCAGCTCCCTGTGGAGCATAGGTCTTCAACAAACACTTTCAGCTCCCTGTGGAGCATAGTTCTTCAACAAACACTTTTCAAGCCATTATGTTTCTTGCCATTCTTTTAAGATCATTCCATGTCTTCCTCATCATCTTCATCTTTGCTTCCATCTGTCTTCTCCAATAATATTTTGGTCTTCCAAAAAAGGGCTTGTCGTGTAATACTCTCAGTTGCCTTCCACAGTGTGTATCCTATCCAGTACCATTGTCTTCGTTATATCTCTTTATCCACTGGTATTTGACTGGTTTCCTTTTCAAAGTCAATGTGTAAAGATGATGATGATAATCGTAATAAATCCTGAAGGTGGCCATCAGTGATTCGGTTTCTTTGTGACGATTTAATCTCCTTCATTGTTGAAAAAGCACATTCACATATATATGTGCTTCCGAACATAGAAGTAATTTTCAAACTGAAATCACTCAATGCGGGATATTTTTCCTGTGGCACAAGTTTCCAAAAGTCAGTTCCTATCTCCATCCTTGATTGGAAAAAGGGGTCACTTTGGAGGTTACATTACTCCAACTGAAAAGTGTCATGTTGTTGGAAAATGTCACACTTCATAGGGTTGTTAAACAATGCCAGTTCTGGTCGTATACCACTGAAGTCAGAAAATCGTTCATTGAATTGCTCCAATAGTTTGTCTAACATTAATACAAAAAATTTGAAATCAGTGTCACTGCGCTCCTCAATCAATTCTTTGCACGAAGGAAAATGAATGAAGTTTTCTTTGGCTAGGGTAAATCTAAAAACTTTTAGTTGACTTATAAATCCATCTAGGTGTCCTACCAAATCTGAGACTGTTTGGGAACGTCCCTGTAGCTTCACGTTGAGTTAATTCATGTGCTGGGTGATATCAGTTTAAAAGGCCAATACGGTGTTAAAATGTGGATCAGACATTTTTCTGATCAGTTCTTTGTTGGTATCATGTTTCTCTAAAAACTGCTTTATCTCGTTTCTCAAAGCAAAAAACCGCATCAAACAATTCCCTCTACTTAGCCAGCGTACTTGTGTGTAGAGCACTAAATCGCTATATTCCGCCTCAACTTCTGATAGAAAATTTATAAACTGTCGGTGTGTCAAAGCCCGATTCCCGCTTTTTTTATAATATTAAATTCACACACTTTATTACAGTTTTCATTACATCCTTCACGTCTAGAATGTTGCCACGCAGCACCTCTTGGTGTATAATGCAATGTAATGCTGGGCAATGGATTCCAGCCTTCCTTAATAATCCAATTAAACCTGTTTGAGTACCACACATTGACTTAGCGCCATCTGCCACTATTGCTGAAAGTCTGTTTATGTCACCGATACCGTTAACAACTGAGTCATAAATGTCTTGACCTTTGGTCGTATTATGCAATGAATCTAAAGCTAGTAGCTCTTCATTGATAATAAAGATTTTGAAACAGTTCTTATGAAAATTAAAAGGTGCTGTGTCTGATATGTCAGTAGATTCATCCAAAGCCAGAGAAAAGTAAGCGGAATTTGTAACGTCACTCTTTAATTTACTAGATATATGAGAACTTATTTCCTCAACCCTTCTAGTGACTGTCTGTTTTGATAGTGGAACGCTCTCAAAATGACTGGCAATTTTTTCTTCCCCAAATGCCCGCGTCATGTTAATAGAACAACGTTTGTTTTGTTTGTTGTGACTATTAGTGTTATCTTGTTTGCTGTGGTTGTTACTAATGTCTAGTTTGTTGTTAGTTGTGTCTTGTTTGTTGTAGTTGTTAGTGGTGGCTTAATGGTTGATGTTACTAGTGATGTCTAGTTTGTTGTTAGTGGTGTCTTGATGGTTGATGTTATTAGTGATGTCTAGTTTGTTGTTAGTGGTGTCTTGTTTGTTGTAGTTGTTACTGGTGTCTAGTTTGTTGTTAGTGGTGTCTTATTTGTTGTGGTTGTTAATGATGTCTAGTTTGTTGTTAGTGGTGTCTTATTTGTTGTGGTTGTTAATGGTGTCTAGTTTGTTGTTAGTGGTGTCTAGTTTGTTGTTAGTGGTGTCTTGATGGTTGTTAGTGGTGTCTTATTTGTTGTGGTTGTTAATGGTGTATAGTTTGTTAATGGTGTCTAGTTTATTGTTAGTTGTGTCTTATTTGTTGTGGTTGTTAATGATGTCTAGTTTGTTGTTAGTGGTGTCTTATTTGTTGTGGTTGTTAATGGTGTCTTGATGGTTGTTAGTGGTGTCTTATTTGTTGTGGTTGTTAATGGTGTCTAGTTTGTTGTTAGTTGTTTCTTATTTGTTGTGGTTGTTTATGGTGTCTAGTTTGTTGTTAGTTGTTTCTTATTTGTTGTGGTTGTTAATGGTGTCTAGTTTGTTGTTAATGGTGTCTAGTTTGTTGTTAATGGTGTCTAGTTTGTTGTTAATAGTGTCTAGTTTGTTCAGTTTTAGTTTCATCGGTGTTATCCTAGATGAGACCGCTGACATCCACATTGACCTTGACTGAGTTCTGCTTCCTACATTTCCTGTTGAGTGTGACAATACACGAGAATGTGCCCCAGAATCACGTAGTCATCAGTATCCACTCCTCGCCAGTGTTGATATTACAGTGTTAATTATACTCGACCCATCCATGATTTGCTACTTTTTAGCTTGTCACTTTTTCTCGTGTTGAGGGAGAGTCACTAACAAGACAGAATGTATAAACCTTGTCTTCATCTGCTTACAGTGAGCGGTCACTAACAAGACAGAATGTATAAACCTTGTCTTCATCTGCTTACAGCGAGCTGTCACTAACAAGACAGAATGTATAAACCTTGTCTTCATCTGCTTACAGTGAGCTGTCACTAACACGACAGAATGTACAGATCTTGACTTCATCTGCTTACAGCGAGCTGTCACTAACAAGACAGAATGTACAGATCTTGACTTGATCTGCTTACAGTGAGCTGTCACTAACAAGACAGAATGTATAAACCTTGTCTTCATCTGCTTACAGTGAGCGGTCACTAACAAGACAAAATGTACAGATCTTGACTTGATCTGCTTACAGTGAGCTGTCACTGACAAGACAGAATGTATAAACCTTGTCTTCATCTGCTTACAGTGAGCTGTCACTAACACGACAGAATGTACAGATCTTGACTTCATCTGCTTACAGCGAGCTGTCACTAACAAGACAGAATGTACAGATCTTGACTTGATCTGCTTACAGTGAGCTGTCACTAACAAGACAGAATGTATAAACCTTGTCTTCATCTGCTTACAGTGAGCGGTCACTAACAAGACAGAATGTACAGATCTTGACTTGATCTGCTTACAGTGAGCGGTCACTAACAAGACAGAATGTACAGATCTTTACTTGATCTGCTTACAGTGAGCGGTCACTAACAAGACAGAATGTACAGATCTTGACTTCATCTGCTTACAATGAGCGGTCACTAACAAGACAGAATGTACAGATCTTGACTTGATCTGCTTACAGTGAGCGGTCACTAACAAGACAGAATGTATAAACCTTGTCTTCATCTGCTTACAGTGAGCGGTCACTAACAAGACAGAATGTATAAACCTTGTCTTCATCTGCTTACAGTGAGCGGTCACTAACAAGACATAATGTATAAACCTTGTCTTCATCTGCTTACAGTGAGCGGTCACTAACAAGACAGAATGTATAAACCTTGTCTTCATCTGCTTACAGTGAGCGGTCACTAACAAGACAGAATGTAAAAACCTTGTCTTCATCTGCTTACAGTGAGCGGTCACTAACAAGACAGAATGTATAAACCTTGTCTTCATCTGCTTACAGTGAGCGGTCACTAACAAGACAGAATGTATAAACCTTGTCTTCATCTGCTTACAGTGAGCGGGCACTAACAAGACAGAATGTACAGATCTTGACTTGATCTGCTTACAGTGAGCGGTCACTAACAAGACAGAATGTACAGATCTTGACTTCATCTGCTTACAATGAGCGGTCACTAACAAGACAGAATGTACAGATCTTTACTTGATCTGCTTACAGTGAGCTGTCACTAACAAGACAGAATGTACAAACCTTGACTTGATCTGCTTACAATGAGCTGTCACTAATAAGACAGAATGTATAAACCTTGTCTTCATCTGCTTACAGCGAGCTGTCACTAACAAGACAGAATGTACAGATCTTGACTTCATCTGCTTACAATGAGCGGTCACTAACAAGACAGAATGTACAGATCTTTACTTGATCTGCTTACAGTGAGCTGTCACTAACAAGACAGAATGTACAAACCTTGACTTGATCTGCTTCAGTGAGCGGTCACTAACACGACAGAATGTACAGATCTTGACTTGATCTGCTTACAGTGAGCGGTCACTAACAAGACAGAATGTACAGATCTTGACTTCATCTGCTTACAATGAGCGGTCACTAACAAGACAGAATGTACAGATCTTTACTTGATCTGCTTACAGTGAGCTGTCACTAACAAGACAGAATGTACAAACCTTGACTTGATCTGCTTACAATGAGCTGTCACTAACAAGACAGAATGTATAAACCTTGTCTTCATCTGCTTACAGCGAGCTGTCACTAACAAGACAGAATGTACAGATCTTGACTTCATCTGCTTACAATGAGCGGTCACTAACAAGACAGAATGTACAGATCTTGACTTCATCTGCTTACAGTGAGCTGTCACTAACAAGACAGAATGTACAAACCTTGACTTGATCTGCTTACAGTGAGCGGTCACTAACACGACAGAATGTACAAACCTTGACTTGATCTGCTTACAGTGAGCTGTCACTAACAAGACAGAATGTACAGATTTTGACTTGATCTGCTTACAGTGAGCTGTCACTAACAAGACAGAATGTACAGATCTTGACTTGATCTGCTTACAGTGAGCTGTCACTAACAAGACAGAATGTACAGATCTTGACTTCATCTGCTTACAGTGAGCTGTCACTAACAAGACAGAATGTACAGATCTTGACTTCATCTGCTTACAATGAGCGGTCACTAACAAGACAGAATGTACAGATCTTGACTTCATCTGCTTACAATGAGCGGTCACTAACAAGACAGAATGTACAGATCTTGACTTCATCTGCTTACAATGAGCTGTCACTAACAAGACAGAATGTACAGATCTTGACTTCATCTGCTTACAATGAGCGGTCACTAACAAGACAGAATGTACAGATCTTTACTTGATCTGCTTACAGTGAGCGGTCACTAACAAGACAGAATGTACACATCTTGACTTGATCTGCTTACAATGAGCTGTCACTAACAAGACAGAATGTACAGATCTTGACTTCATCTGCTTACAATGAGCGGTCACTAACAAGACAGAATGTACAGATCTTGACTTGATCTGCTTACAGTGAGCGGTCACTAACAAGACAGAATGTACAGATCTTGACTTGATCTGTGGAGACGCGATAGCTCAGTGGTTAGTGAATAGAACTACAAAGGACAAGAGGTCGGGTTTGATGCTGATCGACAGTTTCCGAATTCATCCAGTTTTAAACGAGTACCGTATTTTTTTCTGGGGAAAGTAAAGCTGCACAGATATAATACTGGCCACATTGCCTCAAAAATCATGTACCGAATCTCTATAAAGATTATGGTCACTAATACATTATTCACTATACTCCTGATCTGCTTACCGTGAGCTGGTAAGTATTTCGGATGAAAGAGATGGGAACTAAGATGGGCACAGCCAGAAACGAGAAACTTAGTGGGCGTGTAAGAAAACTTATCAACCAACACAGAACTGGAGTCGTCAGTCGCTGGACACTGCGGAACTTGCCGATGAGGGGATCTGAGCACCTATGGACATGTTCGGAATGCAATTATAACGACCCGCAAATAACTCAATAACTAATCAAAATAAATTAATTGAAATTGTCAAAATCTTGCATCATAAAAGCTAGAAATAAAAATAATTTTAAAAAAAACGGTATGGTTAATAATTTTTTTATTGCAACTTTGCATTTATAGGACCGTGCGACTGAGTGAGTGCACGTGAGTCTTGACCATCCACAGAATCCTAAAAGCTTATATATATATGGCCCTTTCCGTCTTGTCAGGCGTTCTAGTGGAATCTAATGTGTATTTTTTTAGGTTTTGTTTTTGTCGAACAGCTTCTCTCGTGGCTAATTCTACCAATGTTTTAAAAACACACACGGCCACAGAATGAACAAGTCAGGCCCACTGATCCACAGGGTTTTCCATCCTTTTTCATGAGTCCTTTCTCTTCTAAGTTTTGCCTTAGCACAGTCTCAAATGATGTTATACCATTCCTTATACATGTTCACCATGATGTGCGAACACATGCCAGATGTTCCCAGTCACATTCACAAATGGAGAAGTCATTCAGAGATGATTTACAGATATCTGTATATCTTAGTTTAGGTCTGCCGGTTTGTCTTTTTCGCTGAGTTAGTTCACCATATAGTATTTGCCTGGGTTTGCGTTTTTCTTCCATTCGCTGGACGTGCCCCAGCCATCTTAGTCTTCGACATCTGAGCATCGACATGATTGTTGGGGTCTTAGCACGTTGCGGGACAGTTAAGTTGGTTATTTTGTCCTGCCATTTGATGTGCATTATTTTGTCCTGCCATTTGATGTACATTATTTTGTCCTGCCATTTGATGTACATTATTTTGTCCTGCCATTTGATGTGCATTATTTTGTCCTGCCATTTGATGTGCATTATTTTGTCCTGCCATTTGATGTGCATTATTTTGTCCTGCCATTTGATGTACATTATTTTGTCCTGCCATTTGATGTGCATTATTCCGCGGAGACATCGCATGAAAGCTAATGACCAACAAACAAGGAACCTGCACCAGCGAACACCCTACTTGAACAGATGTGTTTGTGCGCATGTCCACCAATGACGTAGAAGGCAACCCCCATTTCAACTGTCGGACCTAGAAGACGAAACGGTTTGAGATTCTCAACAAATGTCACATTCTACTCTACAGACACTCAACTAAAGCACAATCTTCGCTCTATGTCGTTAATTGTACGTGCTTTAGTGACATTAGTTGTGGCTTACTTTTTCTATTGTACAAGTAAGTTGATTAACTAACTGGGTATTTCATCTCATGTGGTTTTGTTGGAGGTAAAGAAACGAGCATTGCCATAAACATCATAAGATCTTTAGTAGAAAGAGCCATAGAGGTGAAAATGATCTATACCTATCTTTCATAGATTACACCAAAGTATTTGACAATATAAAGCACAAAGAAATAATCAAAATTTTAGAAGGCATAAAAGTAGATAGCAAAGATCTAATAATAATAAAGAACATGTACTGGCAACAAACAGCGGCCATAAGAACTGGAAACGAATTGGGAATGTTTCAACAAATAAAACAGGGTGTTAGGTAAGGTTGTGTGCTGTCACCAGATTTGTTTAATATTTATAGTGAGATTATTTTAAGATCTATAAGGGCCATGCCTGGAATAACAATTGGAGGTCATAATATAAATAATCTAAGATATGTTGATGATACAGTCTTAATCGCAATCTCAATCGCATACTCAATCTTAATCTTAATAATTGAGTTACAAGAAATGTTAGAATTTTATAGTTACAGAAAGCAAAAATAAAGGACACTGCATTAATAGCAAAAGGACAGAAGTAATGGTAACAACAAAGAAAAAGGATATAACCGCAGTGCACAATAAAAAACAAGTGGAACAATATTAAATCAGGTAAATGAATGTAAATATCTGGGAACAATGTTAACCTCAGATGGTGGATTTTACAACAGAGGTGAGATGCAGAATAGCTCACGCAAAAGCAGCTTTACAAGAAATGAGGAATATACTGTGCAACCCAGTTTTGACAACAGAAACAAGAAAAAAGTTTTTAAATGTTATGTAAAATCAGTCTTAACATATGGATGTGAATCATGGACAATAGGACAACAGACAAGAAAATCACTGCAGGCTGTAGAAATGTGGTTTTACAGAAGAATGTTGAGAATACCATGGACAGCTAAGAAAAGTAATGAAAACGTTCTGAAAGAGGCCAAAGCAAAAATAGAACTAATTTTTAATATTAGGAAGAAACAATCATCATTTTTTGGTCATGTAATTTTAAGGGAACAGCTGGAATATATTGTGACAACTGGGAAAATTGAGGGATGAAGAGATAGAGGGAAGCAAAGAGAAAAGATATCAGGCAGTTTGAGAGAATAGCTTGGCAGAAGGTCTACTACAGAAATGATAAATAACTGTCGAGATAAAAAGTTGTCGAGAGACATGTCACCTACGCCAGTATGCCCGGTACTTGATGATGATGATCCATAATCATCTGTAATAAAATAAAGATACTGATGATGCAGGCGTTGAGAACTCCGGCCATTGTTTTAGCTGTCAGTTTGCCAAACGCGCCTTTTTTATATTACGTCTGCCCGAATAAAAGATTATCATCATCAAGTTTAGCCGCGATAGCTCAGTGGTTAGTGAACTGGACTACAAAGGACAAGGGGTAGGGTTCCAACCGACGGCTTCCGGGTTCACCCAGCCTTAAATGGGTACCGGATTTTTTTTCTGGTAAAGTAAAGCGGCACAGGCGTAGTACCGACCACATTACCCCAAAAATCATGTGCCGAAGGTCTGTAAAATTGATGGTAACTAACACCATATTCCCTATACGCCGCCACTTGGCGTGACAGGGGTACTTTACTTTTTTTTATACTATCATCAAGTTTTCCATGCCATGACACCAAGCTATCCAGTATTTTCTCTCTTAGTCGTCCGCGATCTCTCTTTCCCCGTATTTTGCCAGTTGTAATCAATATTCCATTTATCATTCGAATCTACCATTCGAATCTATCATCGAGCTAGCACTATAATTCGGGTAAAGAATGCCTCTGTAAAGGTTTTCTCTGACAGTGGCGGCGTAGTGTTTCAGTATAATGATATATCATACCCTAATATTTCTGTGAACACTATTGTAGTCAACACACAAGCGACAATGGCACACATTAAGATTGAGTTCTCACCGACCATTTCGCAGGCCGACAGTGCACTGACGGTGTGTGAGGTGCAAACATTTACAGGCACCTATTGTCTGGACGGGCATTCTTGGTCGTTTTGTGCAGTGTATAGTGGGTGTAGCAAAGGCTGCAATGTCATCATCGGTGCGTGTCACGGTAACTGTTCACATGGGATCTATGGACACGACTGCTCCGGGTCTTGTCTCAGTGTCTGTCCTTTATGTGAGGAAAAATCCGGAAAATACCTACAATGTAAACATCCTGGCTATACCTATAATGACACTTGTCCCGATGGTAATTTTGGGCTACAGTGCGAACAGACGTGTTCTGATGGCTGTGTCATCATATGTGACCCGGACTGTACGTGCAAGGAAACGTACTACTGGTCAGACTGCACTCTCAAATGTCCGGACAACTGTTTCAACGACACCTGTGAACAGTCAACCGGGAACTGTACATGCAAGGTAACATTCTATGGGTCAGACTGCACTCTCAAATCTTCGGACAACTGTTTGAACGAAACCTGTGAACAGTTAATCGGGGCCTGCGACTCGTATGTCAATGATTCCCACGTTAAGAAGAGTCTGCCGACTACAATAAACCCAAGCATATGGATACCTTAATGTGTTTCTATGCTGGACATGGTTCATTTCTTGGTGTTTTTCCGTGAAGCTATGGCTCATATCTTGATGTGTTTCTGTGCTAGCCATGGCTCAATTTTTAGCTTGTGTGTGTGTGTGTGTGTGTGTGTGTGTGTGTGTGTGTGCTGACCATGGCTCATATCTTGGTGTGTGTCATGTTAGTCATATCTCATATCTTGGTGTGTCCGTGTTAATCATGTCTCATATCTTTATGTGTGTCTGTGTTTAGTCATATCTCATACCTTAGTATTTATCTGTGTTAGTCATGTGTCATATCTTTGTGTGTGTGTGTGTCTGGGTTAGTGATATCTTATATCTTTGTGTGCACGTTTATGTTAGTCATATCTCATATCTTTGTGTGTGCATGTCTGTGTTAGTCACATCTCATATCCTTGTGTGTGCATGGCTATGTTAGTCACATCTCATATCTTTGTGTATGCATGTCTATGTTAGTCATATCTCATATCTTTATGTGCATGTTTATGTTAGTCATGTGTCATATATCTTGATGTGTGTCAGTGTTAGTCATGCCTCTTTTCGATGTGTGCATGTCTGTGTTAGTCACATCTCATTTCTTTGTGTGTGCATGTCTGTGTTAGTCACCTCTAGTGACTCGGGCAGATGGTGCTCGTAAACCTGGGAGGGCCGACCATCTAAGGACAGAATCCCCCTACAGAAAAGACAATCTGCTGCCTTGCAGGAAGATTGCGGACAATCAAAGGCTAAGGAAAGCAAACCTGAATAAAATGCTGGCTGAAATCGGATCCACTGGGCCACTGGCGCAGAACACAGTGCAACGTATTAATGGTTGTTCGGTCAGAGTGGATCTGGCAGACTCTAATTGTGATGTTCTGTCTGTGGGGGCGATCAACACACTTAACCTGACAGCTGACTTCATGTGAGAGTCTGGAATCCTACTCTGATTGAGTCCTGATCGCAAAGAGAGAGAGAGAGAGAGAGAGAGAGAGAGAGAGAGAGAGAGATTCCATTTTTTCTCTTCCCGAAAAATGTTGATTGTTTCTTTCTGATGTTTCTTATGAGCTCCATTTTTGTGTTGGCGTCTTTGAGAATTTTCTGGTTGGTCTTTTTAGCTGTCCAGGAAACTATTGACATAAATTTGTTGCATATATTTTTCATTTTAAGAAATGCTATTTTGACCTGAGCTATTCTGCTTTTTATTTCTGTGGTGTATCTTCTATCTGTTATTATTGTGCCCAAATATGTGACGTGTTGCACTTGTTTCAGATTTGTCCTGTTCATTTTTATGCTATTTAAATAGGGGGAGAAGACACGCAAAAGTCTAACAAGCGCATAGGATGAAGAAGAGGAGGGAAAATAAGATGAGTAAAAGTCTGACATGCGCAAAGGAAAAAGTAGAAGAGGAAAAATAAGATGAGTAAAAGTCTGACATGCGCAAAGGAAAAAGCAGAAGAGGAAAAATAAGATGAGTAAAAGTTTGACATGCGCAAAGGAAAAAGTAGAAGAGGAAAAATAAGATGAGTAAAAGTCTGACAAGTGCAAAGGAAAACAAGAAGTGGAAAAAGAAGATGAGTAAAAGTCTGACAAGCGCAAAGGAAGAAGAAAACATGGAAAAAGGAGATAAGTAAAAGTCTGACAAGAGAAAAGGAAGAAAAAGAAGAAAGAAAAGAAGAAGTATCTGGTGATATTGGCCGTAAACTCATGTGTTCCTCCATCTCTCCAAATTCTAGCAGATGGCCAAAACTACTACATCAAGATGGACAAACTGGTGTCAATGATTTACAACGAGTTCTACGTGCGATGTACTTTAACGTAAGTGTGTACTTTATCTTTAGACAGACGTAAGTGTGTACTTTATCTTTAGACAGACGTAAGTATGTACTTTATCTTTATAAAGATATAGGAATGTACTTTAAATACATTAAGTATGTACTTCATTGTTATATATATATATACTATAGACTAATTATTTATCACTTCTTTTGTTGACCTTCTGCCAAGCCATTCTCTTTAACGGTCTGGTATCTTTTCTCTTTGCTTCCCTCTATCTCTCATCCCTCAATTTCCCCAGTCGTCAAAATACATTCCAGATGTTCCCTTCTCATTACATGGGCAAAATATAATGATTGTTTCTTCTTAATATTGGATCTTATCCTTCTGACAGCCTGATGAATGTTATACTCAATACGGAACTACAAGGAAACTTCAGAAATACCAACAGGTATCATTTCATGGCGTTGGGCCGAAGGACATCAGCTCATAGGCCGCTGGAACGCTGGATCCATAGAAACAAAACCTTATAGCAGAGTCTAGAAATTGTTATCGTTTAAAAAAAATGTATATCTTTACAGCACCGACATTAGCTCATATTTGGAGTCTGCCTATCGAGCGGGGGATTGGGGGAGGGGTGGAGGCCTATGGGACAGAAGAGGTAACAACGCTTGCTCTATTTGTTTTATATATATAAAAAGCATCTTGGGCATCAGGTCTGTGTCTATAGAAGTGAGAAATAGAGTTCATTAGTGCTTTATATAGCCAATAATGACCTATGGAAGCAAATCATGGACAGTAGACAAAGAAATGAAAATACGATTAAAGGCCACAGTGATGGGATTTCGCTGAAGAATGTTGATTGAAAGTTGACTGACACTTTAGCTGTCCAGGGAGAAAATTCTCAAGGAGGCCAATACAAAAAAGAAGCTCCTATAAAACAACATAAAGAAACAATCAACATTTTTCGGGCATATTATGAGAAGAGAAGGTTGGAGTACTTGATTACAACTGGCAAAATACAGAAAAAGAGAAATCGCGGACGACAAAAAGAGGTAAAAACTAGATAGCTTTGTGTCAAGGCAGGGAAAAACTGTCAACAACAGAACTGATACGATGCAATATAGATAGAAGATTGTAGAAGGACATGATCGCCTTCGCCAACCGGTGTGGCACGTTATGATGCCCTATGCAGTCGTCACGTGAGTAGTATATATCCAGTGATTGGATGCGTAAAACTTTGTTCAACGCAGAAAAAAATCTGCATTTTTGTCTATATAAAAAAGTATACACGCAGTGCTTTTTCCTTATATAAAAGTATACACGCAGTAAAACGGACCGCTCGTGTCGGGATGTTGACCGCTAGTTCCGGTGACCCCAGAAGTGTCCTGTTTATGTCTGGTGTGTGCTGACTTTGGTGTTCTTGATGTACTTGATCGATAGTGATAAGCTAGTAGATTATACAATATCAAGGAAAAACGATCAATACAAAACAGAAGACAAAGATATATTCTATTATTTTATTATCTCAATAGGTGTATAAGATGCAGTGGATATTATATAACATTACAAAAACATTTAGTACACTGAGTAAATGTCATTGTAGCAGACATGTATGTCATGTCGTTGTAACAGTCATAGTTGTCATTTCATTGTTTCAGACATGTATACCATGTCGTTATCAGACACGTATGTCATGTCGTTGTAGCAGACACGTATGTCACGTCGTTGTAACAGGAACGTATGTTATATCGTTATAACAGTCACAGCTGTCGTGTCATTGTATAAGACACGTATGTCATGTCGTTGTATGAGACACAGGTGTCATGTCGTGCCATCATGTTGTTGACTGTTTCCATGCTATGTCTTTGTAGCAGTCATAGGTGTCATGTCATTGTATCAGACACGTATGTCATGTCGTTGTATGAGACACAGGTCTCATGTCATAATGTTGTTGTAGTTGTACTAGTAGTTGTTGTTGGAGTAATTGTAGTAGTAGTAGTAGTGGAAGATGTTAGAAGACGTGTTTGTTTTAGCCGATGACAACTTTTGAAATAGTAGATGACAACTTTTGAAACAGTAGAGGACAACTTTCAAATCAGTACATGACAATTTTTGTATTAGCAGAGGACAACTTGCAAATTAGTTGATGACAACTTTTGTATTAACAGAGAACAACTTTTGAAATAGTGGAGGACATCTTTTGAAATAGTAGATGACAACTTTTGAAATAGTAGAGGACAACTTTCAAATTAGTAGATGACAACTTTTGAAATAGCAGAGGACAACTTTTATTGGACTGACTTAACAAGCGCGTTTAACTATTTTTTTTCTTGTACTTATCTTAACCTCTTTGGTCGTGATGGGTGTATGGAGGTCGATTAGTGTGTCGTGATGGTTGTATGTACGTTGTCGAGTGCGTCGTGATGGGTGTATGTAGGTTGTCTAATGGTTCGTGATGGGTGTATACAGGTTGTCGCATTATGAGAAACCATATGTAGAAAAATAAATAACCATTTATCAATAATATTTAATATACCTAGTTTAAATACATTAAGAAAACTAACCATCAAAACTTAAAATACTTAGTTTAATCAGCCAATCAGAAAAAACGAACGAATTCAACAATACTTAGCATGCCTACGTTAAACACATCAATAAAATTGAACGACCTTTTATCGATAAGCCTTAACATACTTTAAGAGAAAACAAAATGAAAGTCCTCATGGGTCTAGTTTAAATATAACCTGGTAACAAAGGAATACATTATCCAATCAGCGAGTGACTATGCCAACATCGCCTGATATCCGGATTAACCAATCAAAAAAGCGTATTGCTATGTAGGGCGGAGCAAAGAAATGACAGACATCTGGATTAACCAATCAGAGAAGCGCGTTAGTCGAAGCGTAGGTAGTGGCTGTCGGGTCAGTGGTGGGGGTAAAGAAATGCAAGGTGGTGGGTTCCCTGAACTCGATTTGACCCCTGAGGCAATACCAGAGGAGTTCTATGACCTCATTTTGACCTCTGAAGGCTTTAATACCAAGGTTTCCCACTTCAACGAACAACAGACAGCATTAAAGGTGATTACTACAGCGCTTACACTTTGGAGCTCCATATCTTTATCACTTGATCGAATGACAGACAACAGTAAAGATGAACATTACAGGTAAGAAAACTTAGTTCCAAACCATAAAATTTCGACTCATAGTCACAAACCTGGACGTAAAACCCTAAAAAAATAGGTCAAAATTAAAAATAGTTAGACACGAAAGGCCAAAAAGTTATATTCAAAGTCCAAAAGTTTGTCAAAAAGCCAACCCAAACTCAAAATAGTTAGACACAAAGCCCAACAATTTATATGCAAAGTCCAAAAAGTTACTCCAAAAGACAAATAATGTAACACCAAACCCTAACATTTCGACTCTATTTCATAAACTTGGACGCAAAACCCTACAAAATTTAGACCCAAAGTCAAAATAGTTAGACACGAAAGACCAAAAAGGTATATTCCCAAAAGGTTGAACTCAATTCCATAAATTTAGGTCCAAAGTGATACTAGTTACACGCAAAAGGCGAAAAATGTATACCCAAAAGACAAATAATGTAACCCCAAAACACAAAAATCTCGTCTCATAAGCAAAAATTTGAAAATTAAGGCTGTCTAGTATGTCTTGATTTTGACCTGATGAGGTTCTAAAAATAGATTTTGTCCTATGATGCAATACCAAAATGTACACTTATCAATCAAAGACTTTAACATAGCTGAGAAAACCCTAATAAATAATTAGAATTTACTAAAAAAAAATTTTGCGCATGATGATAGTTAGGACTGTATCTAAATGATTAATGAGAATATTACTACAACTCTAGAATACCCCATACACACTAAAAACACCGCATTGAAAGACTAAACTTAAAGTTCACGTCCCTGTCACAACTCTGCTAAGAAAAGTACGACAAAGCATAAAAGTTACGCCCCCTGTCACAACTCTGCTAAGAAAAGTACGACAAAACATGAAAGATACGTCCCCTGCTATAACTCTACTAAACGAAAGTATTACCAAACACGTAGGTTACACGCCTGACACAACCTCACCAAAAGACAAGGATTTGCTTAAAATAAAACATTTATTGCTCTTAACAGACCTTCATTTTTATGGATACGCCTATGAAATCAATTTGAAACATGAAATTTAACATATAGACTTACATCGTACCTTATTTTAGACATCCCTGTATCAAGAATTTGCTTAAAAAGCACTTTTATGATTTTACCACCCTGACTACTTTTCGAAGGATACGCCTGTGAATTTGATAAAAAATTGAAATTTAACTTCTAGACTTACATCAAACTTTATATTAGACATGCCCATATCGAGAAGTTGCTTAAAAAAATCACTTTTAGGTTCCTTACTCCGCCACTTTTTGATGGATACGCCCATGAAACTGTTAAATAATAGTAAATTTAACCTCTAGGATTACCCTAAACTTTATTTTAGACATCCCAATAGCAAAAATTTACTTAAAAAGTACTTTTATGATTGCTACCCCCAACCACTTTTTGATGGATACGCCCATGAAATCGATAAAAATAGTAAATATACACTCTAGGCTTACCCCAAACTTTATATTAGGCATCCCCATAGCAAAAATTTACTTAAAAATCAATTTTATAATTGTTAACCCCCTGACCATTTTTGAGGGATACGCCCACGAAACTGTTAAAAATAGTAAATTTACACTCTAGGGTTACCTTAAACTTTTTTTTACACATCCCCATAACAAAAATTTTACTTAAAAATCACTTTTATGCTTTTACCCCCCTGACCATTTTTGAGGGAAATCGACATCGCCCATGAAATCGATAAACAATTTGCCTAAAAATTCAGCTACAAATTAGTAGCGATATACCAGTGATAGACTCTCATATAGAGAAAAAAATGTAGACTCTCATATAAGAAAAAAATGTGATGCTGGCAGAAAAAAAAATCTGCTGGTAGACTATTTATTTAAGAAATATTTTGCTCCTGGATAAAGATTTACCCGTCATTCTGCTGGTATATCACTACTACTTTTTAGTTGATTTTTTAGGCAAATTTGATACATGGGCGTGTCAAATACTATGTTTGGGGTATGCCAATAGATTATATTTCAATTGTTTATCGATTTCATGGGCGATTTCATGGGCGTTGGGGGGTGAGGAACCTAAAATTGATTTTTAATCAACTTCTCGATATGGACATGTCTAAAATAAGGTTTGATGTAAGTCTATATGTTAAATTTCAATTTTTTATTGATATCGAAGGCGTATCCATAAAAATGTAGGGCGGTTAAGAACCGTAAAAGTGCTATTTTAAGCAAATTCTTGTCTTTTTGGTGAGGTTATGTCAGGCGTGTAACCTACGTGTTTGGTAATACTTTCGTTTAGTAGAGTTATAGCAGGGGACGAAATTTCATGTTTTGTCGTACTTTTCTTAGCAGAGTTGTGACAGGGGGCGTAACTTTCATGCTTTGTCGTACTTTTCTTAGCAGAGTTGTGACAGGGACGTGAACTTTAAGTTTAGTCTTTCAATGCGGTGTTTTTAGTGTGTATGGGGTATTCTAGAGTTGTAGTAATATTCTCATTAATCATTTAGACAGTCCTAACTATCATCATGTGCACAATTTTTTTTAGTAAATTCTAATTATTTATTAGGGTTTTCTCAGCTGTATTAAAGTCTTTGATTGATAAGTGTACATTTTGGTATTGCATCATAGGACAAAATCTATTTTTAGAAACTTATCAGGTAAAAATCAAGACATACTAGACAGCCTGCATTTTCACTTTTTGCTTATGAGACGAGATTTTTGTGTTGTGGGGTTACATTATTTGTCTTTTGGGTAAACATTTTTCGCCTTTTGCGTGTAACTAGTATCACTTTGGACCTAAATTTATGGAATTCAGTTCAACCTTTTCGGAATATGTGTTTTTGGTCTTTCGTGTCTAACTATTTTGACTTTGGGTCTTACTTTTGTACAGTTTTGTGTCCAAGTTTGTGATTATGAGTAGAAATGTTAGGGTTTGGTGTTACATTATTTGTCTTTTGGAGTAACATTTTGGACTTTGCATATAAATTGTTGGGCTTTGTGTCTAACTATTTTGAGTTTGGGTTGGCTTTTTGACAATTTTTTTGGACTTTGAATATAACTTTTTCGACTTTCGTTTTGAATTAGTATCACTTTGAGACTAAATTTTTAGGGTTTTGAGTTCAACTTTTTTTTTTGGTTATGAGACGAAATTTTGGGGTTTAGTGTTACGTTATTTGTTGTTTTCGAGTAACTTTTTGGACTTTGCATATACATTTTTGGGCTTTGTGTTTAACTATTTTGAGTTTGGGTTGTCTTTTTGACAAACTTTTTTACTTTGACTATAACTTTTTGGCCTTTCGTGTCTAACTATTTTGACTTTGGGCCTAAATTTGTTAGGGTTTTACGTCCAAGTTTGTGCCTATGAGTCGAAATTTTAGGGTTTGGAACAAGGTTTTCTTACCTGTAATGTTCACCTTTACTGTTGTCTGTCATTCGATCAAGTGATAAAGATATGGAGCTCCAAAGTCTAAGCACTGTAGTAATCACATTTAATGCTGTCTGTTATTCATTGAAGTGGGAAACCTTGGTATTAAAGCCTTCAGAGGTCAAAATGAGGTCATAGAACTCCTCTGGTATTGCCTCAGGGGTCAAATCGAGTTCAAGTAATCCATCACCCCGCATTTTTTCCTCTACTGCTGAACCGACAGCCACTACCTACGCTTCGACTAACGCGCTTCTCTGATTAGTTAATCCAGATGTCTGTCATTTCTTTGCTCCGCCCTACATAGCAATACGCTTTTTTGATTGGTTAATCCGGATATCAGGCGATGTTGGCATAGTCACTCTCTGATTGGATAATGTATTCCTTTGTTACCAGGTAATATTTAAACTAGACCCATGAGGGCTTTCATGTAATAAGTTTGTTCCATTCAAGGAAGGTCATAGTATGTGTTCAGTCTAGTGTATTGAGACTATATTTTACACTGTAAGTTGGAATATTTTGTTTTCTCTTAAAGTATGTTAAGGCTTATCGAAAAAAGGTCGTTCAATTTTATTGATGTGTTTAACGTAGGCATGCTAAGTATTGTTGAATTCGTTCGTTTTTTCTGATTGGCTGATTAAACTAAGTAATTTAAGTTTTGATGGTTAGTTTTCTTAATGTATTTAAACTAGGTATGTTAAATATTATTGATAAATGGTTATTTATTTTTCTACATATGGTTTCTCATAATGCGACAACCTGTATACACCCATCACGAACCATTAGACAACCTACATACACCCATCACGACGCACTCGACAACGTACATACAACCATCACGACACACTAATCGACCTCCATACACCCATCACGACCAAAGAGGTTAAGATAAGTACAAGAAAAAAAATAGTTAAACGCGCTTGTTAAGTCAGTCCAATAAAAGTTGTCCTCTGCTATTTCAAAAGTTGTCATCTACTAATTTGAAAGTTGTCCTCTACTATTTCAAAAGTTGTCATCTACTATTTCAAAAGATGTCCTCCACTATTTCAAAAGTTGTTCTCTGTTAATACAAAAGTTGTCATCAACTAATTTGCAAGTTGTCCTCTGCTAATACAAAAATTGTCATGTACTGATTTGAAAGTTGTCCTCTACTGTTTCAAAAGTTGTCATCTACTATTTCAAAAGTTGTCATCGGCTAAAACAAACACGTCTTCTAACATCTTCCACTACTACTACTACTACAATTACTCCAACAACAACTACTAGTACAACTACAACAACATTATGACATGAGACCTGTGTCTCATACAACGACATGACATACGTGTCTGATACAATGACATGACACCTATGACTGCTACAAAGACATAGCATGGAAACAGTCAACAACATGATGGCACGACATGACACCTGTGTCTCATACAACGACATGACATACGTGTCTTATACAATGACACGACAGCTGTGACTGTTATAACGATATAACATACGTTCCTGTTACAACGACGTGACATACGTGTCTGCTACAACGACATGACATACGTGTCTGATAACGACATGGTATACATGTCTGAAACAATGAAATGACAACTATGACTGTTACAACGACATGACATACATGTCTGCTACAATGACATTTACTCAGTGTACTAAATGTTTTTGTAATGTTATATAATATCCACTGCATCTTATACACCTATTGAGATAATAAAATAATAGAATATATCTTTGTCTTCTGTTTTGTATTGATCGTTTTTCCTTGATGTTGTATAATCTACTAGCTTATCACTATCGATTAAGTACATCAAGAACACCAAAGTCAGCACACACCAGACATAAACAGGACACTTCTGGGGTCACCGGAACTAGCGGTCAACATCCCGACACGAGCGGTCCGTTTTACTGCGTGTATACTTTTATATAAGGAAAAAGCACTGCGTGTATACTTTTTATATAGACAAAAATGCAGAACTTTTCTGCGTTGAACACAGTTTTACGCATCCAATCACTGGATATATTCTACTCACGTTTTGTTCGTTTCTAAGTTTATATTTCACCCCAGACAAAAAAATTGTTTGACCCTCCCAGGATTCGAACCGCCGTTCACCTGGTATTGATGCGGGACACGTAATAGATTCGGCCACACACTGTCCAAACTTTAGTCATGCTGTGTTTCTTTCCCCGTCGCCAGGACGAGGCCCTTAGTACTCCAAGGGCCCTCGTAGCGTCATCGCTGTTTGTGTTGTATCCTCCTTTGTTAAATCTGTTAATGCAAAACGTGAGGGTTTCTCCCCTGCCTTTGTAGGCATATGGAGAATATGATCTTCTTCTTCTTCTTATGATTATTATGATTATGATTATTATTATGATTATTATTATTATTATTATTATTATTATTATTATTATTATTCTTTCCTTCCTCATTTACCTTGCAGCGTCGATGGGAGATATAATTTGCGGTCTTTTGCTCTTCTGTTCGCCCCTCCAACTGTTACGTTTCCTAGTGCTTCTAATATTCCATCGATCCATCTTTTTCGTGGTAGGCCCTTGGGTCTGGTGATCTTTCTGCCTTGTTACGTGGCCAAACCATTTTTTCTGTTATTACTTTATATATTCCATGGCGGTGGTTATTCCTAGCTTTTTTCTCAGTTCTTCATTTCTGATCTTATCTCTTAGACTGTTTCCTGTCGTTCGTCTAACACATTTCATCTCATTAGATGTTATTTTACTTATTGTTCTTGCATCTAGGGTCCAGGACTAGTTTTGGTAGCACAACGTTGGGATGAAGATTGTGTTGTAGAGTGCCCGTTTTGCCTTTAGAGTTATTTCCTTGTTGGACAATAGTGGTGATAACTGTCCAATGATTTGACAAGCTTTGTTGTATCTTTAGTCTATCTCTCCTGTTTGTGAATTGTCGTTTGTCACTAGACTTCCTAGGTATTTCAATTCCTCCACTTGTTTTAGTTGTCTACCGTCTATAGTTATGTTGATGTTCTGTTTCTATTTTTGACATTCGTGACTTCTGTTTTGTTGATGTTGATTGTCATGTTGTATGTTGTGCCTGTGTTGATACTCTGATAGAAGTTATCTATATCTTTGATAGAAGTTATCTATATCTTTGATAGACGTTATCTATATCTTTGATAGAAGTTATCTATATCTTTGATAGAAGTTATCTATATCTTTGATAGAAGTTAACTATATCTTTGATAGAAGTTATCTATATCTTTGATAGACGTTATCTATATCTTTGATAGACGTTATCTATATCTTTGATAGAAGTTATCTATATCTTTGATAGAAGTTATCTATATCTTTGATAGAAGTTATCTATATCTTTGATAGAAGTTATCTATATCTTTGATAGCAGTCATCTATATCTTCGATAGAAGTCATCTATATTTTTGATAGAAGTTATTTATATTTTTGATAGAAGTTATCTATATCTTTGATAGACGTTATCTATATTTTTGATAGACGTTATCTATATCTTTGATAGAAGTTATCTATATTTTTTATAGACGTTATCTATATCTTTGATAGACGTTATCTATATTTTTGATAGAAGTTATCTATATTTTTGATAGACGTTATCTATATCTTTGATAGACGTTTTCTATATCTTTGATAGACGTTATCGATATCTTTGATAGAAGTTATCTATATTTTTTATATACGTTATCTATATCTTTGATAGACGTTATCTATATTTTTGATAGAAGTTATCTATATCTTTGATAGACGTTATCTATATTTTTGATAGACGTTATCTATATCTTTGATAGACGTTATCTATATCTTTGATAGACGTTATCTATATCTTTGATAGACGTTACCTATATCTTTGATAGCAGTTATCTATATCTTTGATAGACGTTATCTATATCTTTGATAGAAGTTATCTATATTTTCGATAGCAGTCATCTGTATCTTCAATAGCAGTTATCTATATCTTTGATAGCAGTTATCTATATCTTTGATAGTCTTCATCTATATCTTTGATAGTCTTCATCTATATCTTCGATAGTCTTCATCTATATCTTCGATAGCAGTCATCTATATCTTTGATAGCAGTCATCTATATCTTTGATAGCAGTCATCTATATCTTCGATAGTCTTCATCTATATCTGCGATAGTCTTCATCTATAATTTCGATAGCAGTTATCTATATCTTTGATAGCAGTCATCTATATCTTCGATAGTCTTCATCTATATCTTCGATAGCAGTCACCTATATCTTCGATTGTCTTCATCTATATCTTCGATAGCGGTCACCTATATCTTCGATAGTCTTCATCTATATCTTCGATAGCAGTCATCTATATCTTCAACTTAACTGATATCCTTGGCAAGGTCATGTATATGTTTTCATTGGTTCATCTATATTTTGGCACAGTCATATATATATTTGACAGTCATTTATGTCTTAGGCAGTCATCTATATCTTAGACAGTCATCAATATCTTAGACAGTCATCTATATCTTAGACAGTCATCTATAGCTTAGACATACATCAATATCTTAGACAGTCATGTATATCTTTGACAGTCATCTATAGCTTAGACAGACATCTATATCTTAGACAGTCATCTATAGCTTAGACAGACATCTATATCTTAGACAGTCATCTATAGCTTACACAGACATCTCTATCTTTAACAGAGCCATCTATACCTTAGATAGTCATCACTATCTTTAACAGTGCCATCTATATCTTTAATAGAGCCATCTATATCTTAGATAGTCATCACTATCTTTAACAGAGCCATCTATATCTTTAATAGAGCCATCACTATCTTTATCAGAGCCACCTATATCTTTAATAGAGCCATCTATATCTTAGATAGTCATCTTTATCTTTGACAGAGCCATCTATATCTTAGATAGTCATCTCTATCTTTAACAGAGCCATGTATATCTTAGATAGTCATCTCTATCTTTAACAGAGCCATCTATATCTTAGATAGTCTTCTCTATCTTTAACAGAGTCATCTATATCTTTTACCGAGCCTTTTATATCTTAGATAGTCATCACTATCTTTAACAGAGCCATTTATATCTTAGACAATCACTTTTGTCTTATACAGAGATGTCAATATTGGTGAAAAAATTATAGATCTTGGACAACCATGTATGTCGTTGTTGTAATAACCACTACTTTTACAGAATCATATATAGGGTTGTACAAAATTTACATCTCTTACATTATCATCTATATCGTTATCAAAATTACCTACATAGTTGACATAATCATCTATATCGTTACCAAGATAATCTACAACTTTGACAAAAACAGCTGCATTGTTATAAAAATAATCTACAACGTTGACATAATCATCTATATAGTTACCAAAATAATCTACAACTGAAAGAATCATCTAAATCGTTAGCAAAATAATCAACAACTTTGACATAATCATCTATATCGTTACCAAAATAATCTACAACTTCGAAAGAATCATCTAAATCGTTACCAAAATAATCTACAACTTTGAAAGAATCATCTATATCGTTACCAAAATAATCTACAACTTTGACACAATCATCTATATCGTTACCAAAATAATCTACAACTTTGACATAATCATCTATATCGTTAACAAAATAATCTACAACTTTGACATAATTATCTAAATTTTTGACAGGGTCAAAGGTGCAAAGAATAGCGGGAATATGCCAACCCCAAGTATCAATTTTGTGGCTTCTTTAGACACGGTAAGTTGCAAGCTGTCACAAAGAGCAAATCATTTCAGGGGAGGAGGTATGCTTACAGCACTCGGAAAAAAAATCACAAATAATTAACAGAAGAAAAAAAACAAAGAACAATATATGGTCCGAGACAGGATCGAACCCGTACTCCTTGCTAACATGATTCGCTGATCTATCGCCTCGGAAGTTTCCCTCTATAATAATATTCATTTATTATTACTTGTCTCCAGTTTTTGACGAAGAGCTTATGTACGATCAGAATTTAGGCTCGTGCAAAAATGTTTAGTCATCGAGAGTATGTTGTGTGTCATGAAATGTTAGGATCTGCTCTACGATTACTGAATTTGAGTGATATCTGCCTGTACGGCGTGAACCACAGCCGTCTAAAGATTTAAAAAATAAGGCCCGCGGGTAGAAAGTAAAACAGGAAACCCTCCAACTAAAGTGGTGTAATCAGATATTGTAGTTACAGACGACTGACGTCACTCCACCAACAATCGCCCCTGCTCGCAAAACTGAACATGTCACGCTAATTGGATTATAGATTGGATTATATATTGGATTATAGATTGGATTATAGATTGGATTATAAAATAACTCAAAACAACAGAAATGGAGTCCAGTGGTCACTGACCAAACAACTTGATGATTTAGACTTTGCTGATGACATGGCTCTCCTATCACACAGCCATCAACAGATGCAGGATAAAATGAGTATACTTGATGAGAGCTGGGACTGAAGATTAATAGAGATAAGACTAACATTATGAGAATTAATACAGTTGGCAATAACCAAATAACAATAAGAGATATACCTCTACTAGACGAACAATCTTACATATATCTGGGCAGTAATATAGATAAAGAGGGAGGCACAGAGAATGATACCAAATTTAGGATATCAAAAGCAAGAGAAGCATTTGTTGCACTGGGAAACATGGAAGTCCAAAGAAATTAGGTTAAATGCAAAAATAAAAATTGTCAACTCCAATGCTCAGTGAGTAGAATGAATGGTGTCATAGCATGGAAAACAGGCAGCAACAGAATTGACACGATGCACGGCGGATAGAAGGTTGTGGAAGGACATGATCGCCTTTGGCAGCCGGTACGGCACATGATGATGATGACGAGTGCATGCAGGATCTCTTGCACTTTTCCAAAAAAAGTTAGGTTATCCAGGGTTCTCACTATCCACAGACTTAGGGATGGTCAAGACACAAAGTGACACTTTCATCTATCCATCGTTTGATGGTATCGACCCAATTTAGTCTTGGTCTGCCTCTGCCTAGTCTACCTTGTACTATCCTTTCCAAGTTTACCTATAGTAGATTATGTCTCTTCACATTTCCTAAATAAAATAATTGTTGCCATGTTCACACAGCCTTTAATGGGCACCGAATTTGTGTCTGATAAAGAAAATACTTAAACAAAGGAAATACTCAAAACCTACAAGTGGATATCAAAGTTGAAGGAATAGACCTGGAGACAGTTCAGAGCTACAACTACCGTGAATAAAGTATAAACAGTGATAGAAAATCTAAACTTAAATAAACAAAAGAATAGGAATGGCAAAAAGTAATTTTAATGTCATGAAAAATATACTAACATTTTAAAAAATAACACCAGGGCTAAAAACTAACAATAGCTAAATGATATATCTTCTCAAAATTCCTGCATGGTGCAGAAACATGGACATTAGACAAGAAAAAAGAGCAGAAAACTACTAAACAAAATTCAAACAAGACAAATGAGATTTTTGGGGCATGTTAAAAGACACAACAGCGTACTACAATTAATCTTGGAAGGGAAGACAGACAGACAGACAGACAGGACAGACAGGACAGAGACATTTTAATATAAACCATCGATTTGTCCACAGAACAAAGCACAGTATTGCTACGTCGGCACATGGATGAATTGCACAACAGAAAAACAGATCAAGGACAGGTCCTGTGCGTGCAGCTCAAAACATATCTCTGATGACTCAAACATCTACTATCGGTTCTACTATTACATCCAGCGCGTCACGCCGGATCTGGAGGTAAGCAGAATATGAAATATTATGCGATGTGCGGTTATATCTTGATGTAAGGAGAACATAAAATATCATGGTGTGACGTTATGTCTCGGTGTAAGGAGAACATAAAATGTCATGATGTGACGTTATGTCTTGATGTAAGGAGAACATAAAATATCATGATGTGACGTTATGTCTTGAACTAAGGAGAACATAAAATATCATGATGTGACATTATGTCTTGAACTAAGGAGAACATAAAATGTCATGATGTGACTTTATGTCTTGAGTTAACGTCCGCATCCCTCCAGGTTGGCGTAGGCGACCAAGTCTTTCCACAATTCTCTATCTACAGTATATCATATCAATTCTATTTGTGTCTGTTTTCTATGCCATGACACTAAGCTCTCTAGTGCCTTTTCTCATTGTTGTCCGCTAACTCTTTTTCCTTATATTTTGCCAGTTGTAACCAAATATTCACACTTCCGGTGTGTGACTGCTAGCAACACGGCACATTTTTTTTTTTGGCGATGGGATCAAATTTAAATCATAAATGAATTTCATTGCCCGTAGTAAAAAGAAATCCAAGTGTTCTCGTGTGTGATATCAAACGGGTTTATTTGTGATCAAATCCAAACGGAAAACATGTAACAACAAAGGAAAATCACTAATTCAGACAGATCGAGCAGCTCAAGAACGACAAATGATATAAACCACGACACATTTTAGGTATCAGTGAAAAGAGAAAAGAAGAAGATGGATAGATGTAGTGATAGAGATATGTAACAACAAAGGAAAATCACTAATTCAGACAGTTCGAGCAGCTCAAGAACGACAAATGATATAAACCATGACACCTTTTGGGTATCAGTGAGAAAGAGAAAACAAGAAGATGGATAGATGCAGTGATAGAGACATGTAACAACAAAGGAAAATCTCTAATTCAGACAGTTCGAGAACGACAAATGATATAAACCACGACACCTTTTAGGTATCAGTGAGAAAGAGAAAAGAAGAAGATGGATAGATGCAGTGACAGAGACATGTAACAACAAAGAAAAATCACTAATTCAGACAGTTCGAGCAGCTCAAGAACGACAAATGATATAAACCATGACACCTTTTGGGTATCAGTGAGAAAGAGAAAACAAGAAGATGGATAGATGCAGTGATAGAGACATGTAACAACAAAGGAAAATCACTAATTCAGACAGTTCGAGCAGCTCAAGAACGACAAATGATATAAACCACGACACCTTTTAGGTATCAGTGAAAAGAGAAAAGAAGAAGATGGATAGATGCAGTGACAGAGACATGTAACAACAAAGGAAAATCACTAATTCAGACAGTTCGAGCAGCTCAAGAACGACAAATGATATAAACCACGACACCTTTTAGGTATCAGTGAAAAGAGAAAAGAAGAAGATGGATAGATGCAGTGACAGAGACATGTAACAACAAAGGAAAATCACTAATTCAGACAGTTCGAGCAGCTCAAGAACGACAAATGATATAAACCACGACACCTTTTAGGTATCAGTGAAAAGAGAAAAGAAGAAGATGGATAGATGCAGTGACAGAGACATGTAACAACAAAGGAAAATCTCTAATTCAGACAGTTCGAGCAGCTCAAGAACGACAAATGATATAAACCACGACACCTTTTAGGTATCAGTGAGAAAGAGAAAAGAGGAAGAGAAACCAAATATTCCAACTTTCCTCTTCTCATGATGTGCCATACAAATGTTGATTGTTTCTTTGTGGCTTGTTTTTTTGTCTTAAGCTCTCTTTTCGTGTTAACATAGTTGATAATTTCCCCATTGACCTTTAACCTGTCCTTGTAGAACGGGATGTATGCTCAACTTCTTATGTTGCTCTTGTTTTTGTTTAAGGTCATAATTCATTTATTTGTTTTTGTATAAGGTCATAATTCTTTTATTTGTTTTTGTATAAGGTCATAATTCTTTTATTTGTTTTTGTTTAAGGTCATAATTCTTTTATTTGTTTTTGTTGTGAAAGAGAGATCTCTGACAACAAAGAGAAAAGATACTGGATAACTTGGTGTCATGGCATGGAAAACAGTCAATAATGGAATTGATACGATGCACTGTGGACAGAGAATTGTGGGAGGGCATGATCGCCTACACCATCCGGGTATAATACATGATGATGATGATGTTCTGAAAGATCTGCAATGTTTGTTGCTACATTATAACACATGATGATGATGTTCCGAAATCTCTGCAATGTTTGTTGCTACAATATAACACATGATGATGATGTTCTGAAATCTCTGCAATGTTTGTTGCTACATTATAACACATGATGATGATGTTCTGAAATATCTGCAATGTTTGTTGCTACATTATAACACATGATGATGATGTTCTGAAATCTCTGCAATGTTTGTTGCTACGTTATAACACATGATGATGATGTTCTGAAATCTCTGCAATGTTTGTTGCTACATTTTAAAACATGATGATGATGTTCTGAAATCTCTGCAGTGTTTGATGCTACATTATAACACATGATGATGATGTTCTGAAATCTCTGCAATGTTTGTTGCTACATTATAAAACATGATGATCATGTTCTGAAAGCTCTCCACTGTATGTTCCTACGTTATAATGCATGATGATGATCATGTTCTGAAATCTCTGCAATGTTTGTTGCTACATTATAACACATGATGATGATGTTCTGAAATCTCTGCAATGTTTGTTGCTACATTATAACACATGATGATGATGTTCTGAAATCTCTGCAATGTTTGTTGCTACATTATAACACATGATGATGATGATCCGAAAGCTCTCCAATGCGTGTTGCTACATTATAATACATGATGATGATGTTCTGAAAGCTCTCCGGTTTGTGTTGCTACATTATAAAACATGATGATGATGATCTGAAAGCTATCCAATGCGTGTTCCTACATTATAATACATGTTGATGATGATCTGAAAGCTCTCCAATGCGTGTTCCTACATTATAATACATGTTGATGATGATCTGAAAGCTCTACAATGCGTGTTTCTACATTATAACACATGATGATGATCTGAAAGCTCTGCAATGTGCGTTGCTACATTATAACACATGATGATGATGTTCTGAATGCTGTCCAATGTTTGTTCTTCTTCTTCCTCTTTCTTTCCTCATTTGCCTTTCAGCGTCGAGGGGAGATATAATTTGTGATTTTACACCTATGTCTCATTCAGTAGCACTAACGCTGCCAGCATATGAACAACATTGAAATTCTCTTGCGCTCCATTAAATTGACAATGACTTTATTAATAACATAACCAGTTCACACACATATCGATCAATTGGGTGAGTTCTTACTCACCAATTATGAATTAAACACATCCTTTCTTCTGCCAGGTTCCCACCGAATTAAACGGCATTATTAGAACAAAAGCGATCACTACGCTACTGGATCTAGCAACCTAACTACCTCTGGTTTACTGACTACGATCGTCCCTTCTCATAGGCCTTGTACACTTCACTACTAATTAATCACTGACTAAACAACTAACTACACAAATATTATGTACAACATTTTCAAAGGTTGTTAGCCACAAAGGCTAACGCCTTTCGGCAAGACCTGTTCCTCGGTCCACCGCTAGCTTGTAACTGATTTACTTTCACACTTCACTCTCAGCCTATCTACTTTCTCACATGACTCACACAATTCTCGCGCGGCCCACATCTGCCTGAGTGACTCGTATTTTCATGCTCTCCGCGCTTTTCTGTCATTTCCTCTCTCACCCGCTTACTCATTTAATTCTTCCCCTCTCCTTTAATACTTTATATGACCTTCATTCTTTCTTTAACTCTACATCTCCATCTTCCTCTCTGTCCTTTCTCTCTTTCTCTCACTCTATTTCAATAATACATGATGATGATGATGATGATCTGAAAGCTCTACAATGTTTGTTGCTACATTATAACACATGATGATGATGATCTCAAAGCTATCCAATGTTTGTTGTTTCATTATAACACATGATGATGATGATCTGAAAGCTCTCCAATGTTTGTTGCTACATTATAACATATGATGATGATGATGATGATCTGAAAGCTCTCCAATGTTTGTTGCTACAGTATAACATATGATGATGATGATGATGATCTGAAAGCTCTCCAATGTTTGTTGCTACATTATAACATATGATGATGATGATGATGATGATCTGAAAGCTCTCCAATGTTTGTTGCTACAGTATAACATATGATGATGATGATGATCTGAAAGCTCTCCAATGTTTGTTGCTACATTATAACATATGATGATGATGATGATGATCTGAAAGCTCTCCAATGTTTGTTGCTACAGTATAACATATGATGATGATAATGATGATCTGAAAGCTCTCCAATGTTTGTTGCTACATTATAACATATGATGATGATCTGAAAGCTCTCCAATGTTTGTTGCTACATTATAACACATTGATGGCGTTCTGAAAGCTCTCAAATGTTTATTGCTACAGTATAACATGTTGATGTGTTCTGAAAGCTCTCCAATGTGTGTTGCTACATTATAACATGTTGATGTGTTTTGAAAGCTCTCCAATGTTTATTGCTAGATTATAACACGTTGATGTGTTCTGAAAGCTCTCCAATGTTTATTGCTACATTATAACATGTTGATGTGTTCTGAAAGCTCTCCAATGTGTGTTGCTACATTATAATAAGTTGATGGTGTTCTGAAAGCTCTCCAATGTGTGTTGCTACATTATAACATGTTGATGTGTTTTGAAAGCTCTCCAATGTTTATTGCTACATTATAACATGTTGATGTGTTCTGAAAGCTCTCCAATGTGTGTTGCTACATTATAACACGTTGACGGTGTTATGAAAGCTCTCCAATGTGTGTTGCTACATTATAATAAGTTGATGGTGTTCTGAAAGCTCTCCAATGTGTGTTGCTACATTATAACACCAGGTATTCTCCTCAACAGGGAAAAATATTCAAGTGTAGTGTTCTACAGGAGGAAGACAGTAACACTATGGACATCATCAGTAAGTTTGTAGTTTCTTGGATTATTGCACTTATTCTCTGTCCTCTTATTCTTCTTAGCTGGAATCCACAAAGCAGCGATATGTACGCCTTTAGGCCCGATACATCCGTCTTCGGATACATTTTCTTAACAACTTTTTCTCAGGGCAGCGGTTATTATTTATTTTTATTTTTTTTTTTTGCTTCCTCTTTTTCGACTTAACTGCCAATGTTTCATGAATATGTGAAAACCAAAGATGTGACCGCCAATGTCGTTTTCGTTAGAGAGATAGAATGTTACTACCCAGGGAAAGCCAGAGGTAGAATATAACTACCCAGGGAGGGCCAGAGATAGAATATAAATACCCAGAGAGGGCTAGAGATAGAATATCACTACCCAAAGAGGGCTAGTGATAGAATGTCACTACCCAGAGAGGGCTAGTGATAGAATGTCACTACACAGAGAGGGCTAGAGATACAATATCACTACACAGTGAGGGCTAGTGATAGAATTGTCACTACACAGAGAGGGTTAGAGATACAATATAACTACACAGTGAGGGCTAGAAATAGAATGTCACTACCCTGAGAGGGCTAGAAATACTATATCACTACACAGTGATGGCTAGAAATAGAATGTCACTACTTAGAGAGTGCTAGAAATAGAATGTCACTACTTAGAGAGGGCTAGATATAGAATGTCACTACACAGAGAGGGCTAGAGATAGAATGTCACTACCTAGAGAGAGCTAGAGATAGAATGTCACTACCAAGAGAGGGCTAGAGATAGAATATCACTATCCAGAGAGGGCTAGTGATAGGATGTCACTACCCAGAGAGGGCTACAAATAGAAATTCACTATCAAGAGAAAGCGCTAGTGATGGAATGTCACTACACAGAAAGGGCTAGAGATACAATATCACTACACAGTGAGGGCTAGAAATTGGATGTCACTACCCAGAGAGGGCTAGAGATACAATATCACTACACAGTGAGGGCTAGAAATAGAATGTCACTAACAATAGAGGGCTAGAGATACAATATCACTACACAGTGAGGGCTAGAAATAGAATGTTACTACCCTGAGAGGGCTAGAGATACAATATCACTACACAGTGAGGGCTAGAGATAGAATGTCACTACCCTGCGAACGCGCTATTGATGGAATGACACTACCCTGAGAACGCGCTAGAGATGGAATGTCACAACCCTGAGAACGCTCTAAAGATGGAATGCCACTACCCAGAGAGGCCTAGAGATAGAATACCACAACCAAGAGAGGACTAGAGATAGAATGCCACTACCAAGAGAGGCCTAAGGCCTAGAGATAGAATGCCACTACCAAGAGAGGGCCAGAGATCGTATGTCACTACCCAGAGAGGGCTAGAGATAGAATGTCACAACCCAGAGAGGGCTAGAGATGGAATGTCACTACCCAGAGAGGGGTAGAGATAGAATGTCACTACCAAGAGAGGGCTAGAGATAGAATGTCACTACCAAGAGAGGGTTAGAGATAGAATGTCACTACCAAGAGAGGGCTAGAGATAGAATGTCACTACACTGAGAACGCGCTAGAGATGGAATGTCACTACCCTGAGAACACGCTAGAGATGGAATGCCACTAACCAGAGAGGCCTAGAGATAGAATGCCACTACCAAGAGAGGGCCAGAGATCGTATGTCACTACCCAGAGAGGGCTAGAGATGGAATGTCACTACCCAATGAGGGCTAAAGATGTATTATGAGTGCCAATTGTTTTTTTTTTCTTTTTAGATAGATAAATGGTGTTATTAATTTTACGAAAGAAAGCAATATAGTCCCCATTTTTTCTATAATAATATGTTATGTTTTATTATATTATGTTGTGTTGTTTTGTTACATATATTATGTTAGGTTATGTTATGTTAAGATCTACGCTGTTGACTGCATTTACTAGATTAATCTATTGTTTGTGGGCGCATCCATTGTTGCGTGTGGTACGTCATCATGATGGCTGATCGCTTTTCCCTAACCCGGTCGAACGCTTATAATGGAGGGTGAAATGACGGAGTTTTGTTCATGACTTTGCAGCCCCAGTGTGTCTCACGTAGTTTCATATTGGTCAGGAGGGATTTTGTCTGGATTCAAGAGGTCTATTGTGAGATCGAGGGTAGACTTGTGAATTGGTTTATCATTTCACAAATTCACATTGCAGGGGAGATATGAGTCCTTACGAACTGTTGCTCGATGTCCGATGTGAATAATCCGACCAATAACTGTGTTTTATATGTTCGGATTTGGAGACAAAAATTATGTCCTAACATCACCAAGCCTATACATTTTAAAAATATAGGACAATCTACATTTTCTGGAGGCCATGAACTATCGGTCAATATGGAGGGTAGGCGGCCTGAACCAATACAGGCTGTGCTTGAAAAGTGTTCCTTGTTGCAGTTTCCTCATATCCAAGTCCGGCTTGCTGCAGGAGCTACTGAGTTAAGTGCTCTGTGCACACCGTGAGTTGTGCATTTCACCCGTTTTGAGCGTGTTTCAATATTCCGGTTGCTTACGATGAATGACGTTATCGTATGGCGGGGTTGTGTTCACTCGGTTGGAATCGAATCACGGAAAGTAGACAAACAAATAAGAAACAACGATAAGAGACCACATTGATGGGATTTCTCAGAAGAATGTTGAAAGTTCCTTGGACAGCTAAAAACACCAATGAGGACATTCTCAAAGAGGCCAACACAAAAAGGGAGCTCCCAAATAACATCAGAAAGAAATAATCAACATTTTTCAGGCACATCATGAGAAGAAGAAAGTTGGAATACTTAGTTACAACTGGTAAAATACAGGGAAAGAGAGATCGCGGACGACAAAGAGAGAAGGTACTAGATAGCTTGTTGTCATGGCATGGAAAACAGTCAACAGAATTGATACGATGCACTGTAGATAGAAGATTGTGGAAGGACATGATCGCCTACTCCAACAGTTAAGACACATGAAGATGATGAGTCGTAAGTGACCGTGTTTGGCATTGATAGCATAATATGGGAACGGAACGGGTATACTCTGTATAATATGTTAGTTGTGGTAATAGGTATTTATTAATACATAATTGTTTGCAACAGATAAAATAAACACCAAAGCTATATCATCTTTTGTTCCGCGCAGGATTTTCACATGAACACGCAGAGGAAATGTGGTACATTTGTAGTAATGCTTCTGAAGTGCTGCCTTGGGACTTCCAGCCCTATAAGAAAGCTCTCATTGTAAGTATTGTTACTATTAGGATCATCGTCACTGAACACCGGGCGGACCCATAGGAGCTACGACATCCTCCACGTGAATCTCGAGAAAATTCGAGAGGAAGTCCTAACCCACGTGAACGAACTCCGGAACACGGCTTGTGATCCACGGTTTGGGTAGGGTTTTTTGGGTTTCTGACTATATTGTCTGAGCAGAGGTCAAAGTTTACGGCCTACTCTTTTCGATTTTACCCACCAAGGTGTCTTTAACGTGCGAAAGTGCACACCGGACTTCAAATTTATTGTTTAATATACGAGAAGTCATACACTGCACCTCACTATCAGGAGATCACGTGATGGTAAAGCCACCAGAAGACCACAGAATGGTGAAGCCACCAGGACACCACTTGATGGTAAAGCCACCAGTAGACCACAGGATGGTAAAGCCACCAGGAGACCACGGGATGGTAAAGCCACCAGAAGACCACAGAATGGTGAAGCCACCAGGAGACCACTTGATGGTAAAGCCACCAGGAGACCACAGAATGGTAAAGCCACCAGGAGACCACAGAATGGTGACGCCACCAGGAGACCACAGGATGATAAAGCCACGATGAGTCAAAGGATGGTAACGCCACCGGGATATCACGGAATAATAACACAACCAGGAGAACACGGGATGGTAAAGCCACCAAGAAACCACGGGATGGTAGAGCCGCCAGGAGACCACAGGATGGTAACCTCACCAGGAGACCACGCGATGGTGGCACCACGAAAATAAACGGGATAGTAACCATATCAAGAAATCATGGAATAATTTTTCCTATTTTTGAGAAAATCCTTATCGCTCTAGTAGATTTGAATCTGAATTCTTTTTCTCAAGAAAACTCTTTTCTTCATTATAGATGATATTTTCGGACGCTTTGTCATTTCGTTTATTTCTAAATTAATTTATTAGGTGTCGTTTCCACATCGAAGGTTGGCTAACATGGGGCATCGTTAATTTATTGGGTGCCGTCTCCACAACATAGATTGGTTACAATGGGGCGTCGTTAATTCATTGGTTGCCGTCTCCACACCGAAGGTTGGTTACCATGGAGCGCCGTTCATTCATTGGGTGCCGTCTCCACACCGAAGGTTGGTTACCATGGAGCGCCGTTCATTCGTTGGGTGCCGTCTCCACATCGAATGTTAAACAACAAAATAACGCTGATTACACAACATAATAACGCTGATTACACAGCAAAATAACGCTGATTACACAACATAATAACGCTGATTACACAACAAAATAACGCTGATTACACAACAAAAAAGCGCTTAGTACACAACAAAATAACGCTGATTACACAACAAAATAACGCTGTTTACACAACAAAAAAACGCTTAGTACACAACAAAATAACGCTGATTACACAACATAATAACGCTGATTACACAACAAAATAACGCTGATTACACAACATAATAACGCTGATTACAAAACATAATAACGCTGATTACACAACAAAAACAACGCTTAGTACACAACAAAATAACGCTGATTACACAACAAAATAACGCTGATTACACAACATAATAACGCTGATTACACAACAAAAAACGCTTAGTACACAACAAAATAACGCTGATTACACAACAAAATAACGCTGATTACACAACATAATAACGCTGATTACACAACATAATAACGCTGATTACACAACAAAATAATTCTGATTACACAACAGATTAATACTGATTGCAAAATAAAATAACGCTGATTACACAACAAAACAACCCTGATTACACTACAAAATAACACTGATTACACAACATAATAACACTGATTACACAACAAAATAACGCTGATTACACAACAAAATAACGCTGATTACACAACAAAATAACTCTGATTACACAACAAAATAACTCTGATTGCATAACAAAATAACACTGATCACATAACAAAATAACGCTGATTACATAACAAAATAATTCTGATTACACAACATAATGACTCTGATTACACAATTTTATCATTTGATGGCTGTAATTGCACAACTCTACCCCTTCTTGACTCTGATTGCACAACTAAATGACACTAACACTTCCATCAGAGAACTAAATGACATTAACCTTTTCATCAGACAACTAAATGACATTAATACTTCTATTAGATAACTAAATGACATTAACACTTTCACCTGACAACTAAATAACACTAACACTTTCATCAGACAACTAAATAACACTAACAATTCCATCAGACAACTAAATAACACTAATACTTTCATCAGACAACTAAATAACACTAACACTTTCATCAGACAAATAAATAACACTAACAATTCCATCAGACAACTAAATAACACTAACACTTTCATCGGACAACTAAATAACACTTTCATCGGACAACTAAATGACATTAACACTTTCACCAGACAACTAAATAACACTAACACTTTCATCAGACAACTAAATAACACTAACACTTTCATCAGACAACTAAATAACACTAACAATTCCATCAGACAACTAAATAACACTAACACTTTCATCGGACAACTAAATAACACTTTCATCGGACAACTAAATGACATTAACACTTTTCAGAAGACAACTAAATAACACTAACACTTTCATCAGACAACTAAATAACACTAACAATTCCATCAGACATCTAAATAACACTAACAATTCCATCAGACAACTAAATAACACTAACACTTTCATCGGACAACTAAATAACACTAACACTTTCATCGGACAATTAAATAACACTAACAATTCCATCATACAACTAAATAACACTTTCATCGGACAACTAAATATTACTAACACTTTCATCAGACAACCAAATGACATTAACACTTTCATCAGACAACTAAATGACATTAACACTTCCATCAGACAACTAAATGACATTAACACTTTCATCAGACAACTAAATTACATTAACACTTTCATCAGACAACTAAATGGCATTAACACTTTCATCAGACAACTAAATGACATTAACACTTTCATCACACAACTAAAGGACATTAACATTTCTATTAGACAACTAAATGACATAACATTTCTATTAGACAGCTAAATGACATTAACATTTCTATTAGACAACTAAATGACATTAACATTTCTATTAGACAACTAAATGACATTAACATTTCTATTAGACAACTAAATGACATAACATTTCTATTAGACAACTAAATGACATTAACATTTCTATTAGACAACTAAATGACATTAACATTTCTATTAGACAAATAAATGACATTAACACTTTCATCAGACAACTAAATGACATTAACATTTCTATTAGACAACTAAATGACATTAACACTTCTGTTAGACAAATAAATGACATTAACACTTTCATCAGACAACTAAATGACATTAACATTTCTATTAGACAACTAAATGGCATTAACACTTCTGTTAGACAAATAAATGAGATTAACATTTCTATTAGACAACTAAATGACATTAACATTTCTACTAGGCAACTAAATGACATTAACACTTCTTTTAGACATCTAAAGGACAATAACACTTCTACTAGATAACTAAATGACATTAACACTTTCACCAGACAACTAAATAACACTAACACTTTCATCGGACAATTAAATAACACTAATACTTTCATCAGACAACTAAATAACACTAACACTTTTATCAGACAACTAAATAACACTAACACTTTCATCAGACAACTAAATAAAACTAACACTTTCATCAGACAACTAAATAACACTAACAATTCCATCAGACATCTAACTAACACTAATACTTTCATCAGACAACTAAATAACACTAACACTTTCATCGGACCTAAATGACATTAACACTTTTCAGAAGACAACTAAAAAACACTAACACTTTCATCGGACAACCAAATGACATTAACACTTTCATCAGACAACTAAATAACACTAACACTTTCATCAGACAACTAAATAAAACTAATACTTTCATCAGACAACTAAATAACACTAACAATTCCATCAGACAACTAAATAACACTAACACTTTCATCGGACAACTAAATAACACTAACACTTTCATCAGACAACCAAATGACATTAACACTTTCATCTGACAGCTAAATGACATTAACATTTCTATTAGACAACTAAATAACATTAACATTTCTATTAGACAACTAAACAACATTAACATTTCTATTAGACAACTAGATGACATTAACATTTCTATTAGACAACTAAATAACATTAACATTTCTATTAGACAACGAAATGGCATTAACACTTTCATCAGACAACTAAATGACATTAACATTTCTATTAGACAACTAAATAACATTAACATTTCTATTAGACAACTAAATAACATTAACATTTCTATTAGACAACTAGATGACATTAACATTTCTACTAGACAACTAAATGACATTAACATTTCTAATAGACAACTAAATGACATTAACATTTCAACTAGACAACTAGATGACATTAACATTTCTACTAGACAACTAAATGACATTAACATTTCTATCAGACAACTAGATGACATTAACATTTCTACTAGACAACTAAATGACATTAACATTTCTATTAGACAACTAGATGACATTAACATTTCTACTAGACAACTAAATGACATTAACATTTCTATTAGACAACTAGATGACATTAACATTTCTACTAGACAACTAAATGACATTAACACTTTCATCAGACAACTAAATGACATTAACATTTCTACTAGACAACTAAATGACATTAACACTTCCATCAGACAACTAAATGACATTAACATTTCTACTAGACAACTAAATGACATTAACACTTTCATCAGACAACTAAATGACATTAACATTTCTACTAGACAACTAAATGACATTAACACTTTCATCAGACAACTAGATGACATTAACATTTCTACTAGACAACTAAATGACATTAACACTTCCATCAGACAACTAAATGACATTAACATTTCTATTAGACAACGAGATGACATTAACATTTCTAATAGTCAACTAAATGACATTAACATTTCTATCAGACAACTAAATGACATTAACACTTCCATCAGACAACTAAATGACATTAACATTTCTATTAGACAACTAGATGACATTAACATTTCTACTAGACAACTAAATGACATTAACATTTCTATTAGACAACTAGATGACATTAACATTTCTACTAGACAACTAAATGACATTAACATTTCTATTAGACAACTAGATGACATTAACATTTCTACTAGACAACTAAATGACATTAACATTTCTATTAGACAACTAGATGACATTAACATTTCTACTAGACAACTAAATGACATTAACACTTTCATCAGACAACTAAATGACATTAACATTTCTAATAGACAACTAAATGACATTAACACTTTCATCAGACAACTAAATGACATTAACATTTCTAATAGTCAACTAAATGACATTAACATTTCTATTAGACAACTAAATGACATTAACACTTCCATCAGACACCTCCACAACGTTACATCTGTTATACTCACAATTTGTGTAGCTTCAAGATCTCAGCTACACAGCAGTGACACGTCGACCTTCAATCCCAGATTCCATGAATCCTACTATATTTCTTGAGGAATACATCTTTTAGGAATACTTTTAGTAGGCTGTTGTGTTTTTTAACATGCTCCAAAAATTTCATTTGTCTTGTCTTAGTTGTGTTCAGCAGTTCTCTTTTTATTTTCAGTTGTTTTAAAACTTCATCGTTTGTTATCTTTTGTTTCCATCCAATTCTACCTATTCTTCTATAAATCCACATTTCAAAGGCTTCAATTTTCTGTTCTCTTTTCTTATCTAATGTCCATGTTTTTGCACCATACAGGAATATTGAGAAGATGTAACATTTTGCCATTTTTAGTTTCAGCCCTGCTGATATTTGTTTTGTTGTTAGTATATTTTTCATGGCATTAAAATTACTTTTTGCCATACCTATTCTTTTGTTTATTTCAGTTTTGCATTTTCCATCATTGGTTATAGTATGTCCTAGGTAGTTGTAACTCTGGACTGTCTCCAGATGTGTTCCCTCAACTGTGATATTTAATTGTAGGTCTTGAGAATTTTCTTTGTTTATGATCATAGTTTTAGTCTTTTTGATATTCATTTCTAGTCCATATTTTTTGCTTGTTGTGTTTATCACATTAAGCAACTGTTGTAGGTCCTTAGGATTTTCTGCTAGTGGAACAGTAACATATCTCAGGTTGTTGATCATCTTTCCATTATTGTTTAGACCTGGTATCTCTGAGATGTTTTTAAAGATTTGCTCAGTTTATAGATTGAACAAGCTTGGTGATAGGATGCATCCTTGTCTTACTCCTCTTTTTATGTCCATGGGTGTAGAGTTCTCTTTGTTATATCTTATTATATAGCTCCGACTACAAGACTATTATCTCTCCCTTTCTCCGGCTTCTTTTCCTTCTTCTTTCCTTCCTCATTTGCCTTTCAGCGCCGAGGGGAGATGCAATTTGCGATCTTTCGCTTTTCTGTTCGCCTCTGCTGCTGTTATGTTTTCTAGTGTTTCTAATATTCCATCAATCTATCGTGTCCATGGTCGTCCCTTGGGTCTGCTGTTCTCGCAATGTTTATTGAAGGCTCATTGTGTCGTGTTTTGATCACTCAGCCTTGTCATGTGGTCAAACTATTTTATCTGTTGTTTCTTTATATAATCTATGACGGGGGTATTCCTAGCTTTTGTTTTTCCAGTTCATTCCTCAACTCTGATTCCCATTCTGTTTTCTGTTATTTGTCAAACGAATTTAATCTCAGTAGAGGTTATTTTTTACTGTTCTTGCATTTAGGGTCCTGGACTAGCATTGGTAGCACAACGTTGGTATGGAGATTGTAATATCCCCTGCTTCGACTACAAGACTATATCTCATCCCACCTTCGGCGACAAGACTATATCTCATCCCACGTTCGACTACAAGACTATATCCCATCCCACCTTCGACTACAAGACTATATCTCATCCCACCTTCGGCTACAAGACTATATCTCATCCCACGTTCGACTACAAGACTATATCCCATCCCACCTTCGACTACAAGACTATATCTCATCCCATCTTCGACTATAAGACTATATCTATTCCCACCTTCGACTACAAGACTCTATCTCATCCCACCGTCGACTACAAGACTATATCCCATCCCACCTTCCACTACAAGACTATATCTCATCCCACGTTCGACTACAAGACTATATCTATTCCCACCTTCGACTACAAGACTATATCTCATCCCATCTTCGACTATAAAACTATATCTATTCCAACCTTCGACTACAAGACTCTTATCTCATCCCACCGTCGACTACAAGACTCTATCTCATCCCACCTTCGACTACAAGACTCTATCTCATCCCACCGTCGACTACAAGACTATAGCTCTTCCACCTTCGACTAAAAACTATATCTCGCCCCAACACCAACTACAAGATCTGCCTCTCCCCAACTCCAACAACAATACTATATCTCTCCCCAACTCCAACTACAAGACTATATCTCTCCTGAAATCAGACTACAATACAATATCTCTCCCCAACTCCAACTACAAGACTATATCTCTCCTGAAATCAGACTACAAAACTATATGTCTCCCCAACTCCAACTACAATACTATATCTCTCCTGAAATCAGACTACAAGACTATATCTCTCCCCAACTCCAACAACAACACTATAACTCTCCCAAAATCAAACTATAGACTATATATCTCCCCATCTCCAAGACTATATCTCTCCCCAACTCCACCTACAAGACGATATCTCTCCCCAAATCCAACTACAAGACTAGATCTCTCCCCAACTTCAACTACAAGACTATATCTCTCCCCAACTCCAACTACAAGACTATATCTCTCCCCAACTCCAACTACAAGACTAAATCTCTCCCCAACTCCAACTATAAGACAATATCTCTCCCCAACTCCAACAACAACACTATATCTCTCCCAAAATCCAACTATATACTATATCTCTCCCCAACTCCAACTACAAAACTATATCTTTACCAACACCAATTCCGGACAACATCTCTCCCCAAATCCAACTAAAAGATTATATCTCTCTCGTACTCCAACTAACAGACTATATCTCTCCCTAACACCAACTGCAAAACTATATCTCTCCCCAACCCCAACTGCAAAACTATATCTCTCTCAAACTCCAACTACAAGACTATATCTCTCCCCAACTTCAACTACAAGACTATATCTTTCCCCAAATCCAACTACATGACTATATCTCTCCCCAACTCCAACTACAAGACTATATGTCTCCCCAACTCCAAATACAAGAATATCTCTCCCCAAATCCAACTAAAAGACTATATCTCTCTCGAACTCCAACTAACAGACTACATCTCTCCCCAACTCCAACAACAACACTATATCTCTCACAAAATCCAACTATAGACTATATCTCTCCCGAACTCCAACTACAAAACTATATCTCTCGCCAACTCAGAATACAAGACGATATTTCTCCCCAACTCAGACTACAAAACTATATCTCTACACAACTCCGACTACAAGACTATATCTTTCGCCAACTCCAACTACAAGACTATATCTTTCGCAACACCAATTACAGACTATATCTCTCCCCAACACCAACTACAAGAATATCTCTCCCCAAATCCAAATACAAGAATATATCTCTCTCGAACTCCAACTAACAGACTACATCTCGCCTCAACTCCAACTGCAAAATTATATATCTCCCCAACTCAGACTACAAGACTACATCTCTCCCCAACTCCAACTACAATACTATATCTCTCCCCAACTCTAACTACAAGACTATGTCTCTCCCCAAATCCAACTACAAGACTATATATCTCCCCAACTCCAACTGCAAGACTATATCTCTCCCCACTTCAACTACAAAACTATATCTCTCCACGACAAAACCTGCAAGACTATATCCCTCCCCAACTCCAACTACAAGAATATCTCTCCAAAATCCAACTACAAGACTATATCTCTCCCCAACTCTAAATACAAGTCTCCATCTCTACCCAACTCCAACTAAAAAACTATATCTCTCCCCAACTCAGACTACAAGAATATCTCTCCACAACTCCAACTACTAGACTATATCTCTCCCAAACTACAGGTACAAGACTATATCTCTCACCAAATCCAACTGCAAGACTATATCTCTCCCCAACTCGAACTACAAGACTATAAATATTTTCAACTCCAACTACAGGTCTATATCTCTCCCCAACTCCATCTACAACTCTATATCACTCCCCAACTCCAAAGACAAGACTATATATATCTCCCCAACTATAACTACAAGATTATATCTCTCCCCGACTCCAAATACAAGAAAATCTCTCCCCTAATCCAACTACAACACTATATTTCTCCCCAACTGCAAATATAAAACTATATATCTCACCAAATCAGACTACAAGACTATATCTCTCCCCAACTCAGACTACAACACTATATCTCTCCCCAACTCCACCTACAAGATAACATATCTCCCCAATTCCATCTACAAGGCTCTATCTCTCCCTAACTCTAGACTACAAGACTATATCTATCCGAAACTCCTACCACAAGAATATATCTCTCACCAAATCCAACTACAAGTCTATATCTCTCGCCAACACAGACTAAAAAGCTAAATCTCACCCCAACACCAACTACAAGACTCTATCTCTCCCTAACTCAGACTACAAGACTATATCATTCCGAAACTCCTACCACAAGAATATATGTCTCCTTAACTCCAACTACAAGTCTATATCTCTCCCCAACAAAGACTACAAGGCTAAATCTCTCCCCAACTCCGAGTGCAATACAATATCTCTCGCCAAGTCCGAATACAAGACTTTATCTCTCCCCAACTCCAACTACAAAACGTTATCTCTCCCCAACTCCAACTACAAAACGTTATCTCTCCCCAACTCAGACAACAAGATTGTATCTCAACAAAACTCCAACAACAAGACTATATCTCTCCCCACTCCAACTATAGACTATATCTCTCCCCAACTCAGACTACAAGACTATATCTCTCCCCAACTCCACCTACAAGACGATATCTCACCCCAACTCCACCTACAAGACGATATCTCACCCCAACTCCACCTACAAGACGATATCTCACCCCAACTCCAAATACAAGACGATATCTCACCCCAACTCCACCTACAAGACGATATCTCACCCCAACTCCAAATACAAGACGATATCTCACCCCAACTCCACCTACAAGACGATATCTCACCCCAACTCCAAATACAAGACGATATCTCACCCCAACTCCACCTACAAGACGATATCTCACCCCAACTCCAAATACAAAACTCTTTCTCTCCCCAACTCAGACAACAAGATTATATCTCAACAAAACTCCAACAACAAGACTATATCTCTCCCCACTCCAACTATAGACTATATCTCTCCCCAACTCAGACTACAAGACTATATCTCTCCCCAACTCAGACTACAAGACGATATCTCACCCCAACTCCACCTACAAGACGATATCTCTCCCCAACTCCACCTACAAGACGATATCTCACCCCAACTCCACCTACAAGACGATATCTCACCCCAACTCAGACTACAAGACGATATCTCACCCCAACTCCACCTACAAGACGATATCTCACCCCAACTCAGACTACAAGACGATATCTCACCCCAACTCCACCTACAAGACGATATCTCTCCCCAACTCCACCTACAAGACGATATCTCACCCCAACTCCAACTACAAGACTCTTTCTCTCCCTAATGCAGACTACAAGACTATATCTACACGAAACTCCTACTACAAGAATATATCTCTCCCCTACTCCAACTGCGGGTGTCCGGTTAGCGCAATCTTAGGCGGTTGGCTTACCACGGCAACAGCCAGGGTTCGTACCCTGGCGAGGACACCTGGGTTTTACTAATTCCCTAAAAATTAGTGGGAGCCGCGATAGCTCAGTGGTGAGTGAACTGGACTACTACGGACAAGGGGTAGGGTTCGATCCCAACCGACGGCTCCGGGTTCACCCAGCCTTAAATGGGTACCGGATTTTTTCTGGGAAAGTAAATCAGCACGGGCGTAATACCGACCACATTACCCCAAAAATCATGTGCTGAAGGTCTGTAAAATATAGGGTCACTAACACCATATTTCCCTATACGCCACTTGGCGTGACGGGGGGGGGGGGGGGGTACTTTACTTTACTACTCCAACTGCAAGTCTATATCTCTCCCCAACACAGACAACAAGGCTAAATCTAACCCCAACTACAATTGCAAGACTATATCTCTCCCCAACTCGGATTACAACACTGTATCTCTCCCAAGCACCAACTACAAGACTATATCTCTCACTAGCTCCAACTACAAGACTATATCTCTCCCCAACTCCAACTGCAAGACTATATCTCTCCCTAAAACAGACTACAAGACTATATCTCTCCGAAACTCCTACTACAATAATATATCCCTCAGCCATATCCAATTACAAGACTATATCTCTCCCCAACTCAGACTACAAAGCTACATCTCTCCACAACTCCAACTACAAGACTATATCTCTCCCCAACTCAGACTACAAGGCTAAATCTCTCCTCAACTCAGATTACAACATTATATCTCTCCCCAACTCCAACTACAACTACAAAAGTACATCTCACCCCAACTCACACTACAAAACTATATCTCACTCCAACTCCAACTACAAGACTATATCTCTCGCCAACTCGGTCTAGTGGACTATATCTCTCCGCAACTCAGATTCCAACACTACATCTCTCACCAAATGCAACTACAAAACTAGATCTCTCTCCAAGTCACACAACAAGACTATGTCTCTTCCTAACTTCAACTACAAGACTATATATCTCCCCAACTACAACTACAAGACTATATCTCTCCCCAACTACAACTACAAGACTATATCTCTCCCTATCTCCAACTACAATTCTATGTCTCTCCTAAACTCCAACTACAAATCAGTATCTCTCCCCAAATCAGACTACAAGACTATATCTCTCCCCAACTCCATCTACAAGACTATATCTCTCCTCGACTCCAACTACAAGAATACCTCCCACCTAATCCAAAAACAAGACTGTATCTCTCCCCAACACCAACTAAAGTCATCATTTCTCCCCAAAACCAGCCATAAAACTATATCTCTCCCCAAAACAGACTACAAGACTTTATCTCTCCCAACTCAGACGACAAAACTATATCTCTCCCCAACCCCTACTACAGGACTATATCTACCCTTCACTCAAACTACAACATTATATCTCTCCCCAACTCCAACTGCAAGACTATATCTCTCCCTAAATCAGATTCCAAAAATATATCTCTCCCCAACTCCTACTACAAAACTATAACTCTCCCCAACTTAGACTACACAACTATATCTCTCCCCACCTATAAATGCAAGACTATATCACTCCCCAACTCATATTACCACACTATATCTCTCCCCAGCTTCAACTACAAGACTATATCTTTCCCCAACTCAGACTACAAGGCTAAATCTCTACACTACTCAGATTCCAACACTATATCTCTCCCCAACTACAAATATAAAACTATATATCTCACCAAATCAGACTACAAGACTATATCTCTCCCCAAATCCAACTACAAGTCTATATCTCTCCTCAACACAGACTACAAGGCTAAATCTCTCCCCCAACTCCAACTACAAGATTACATTTCTCCCGAACTCCAAATACAACTCTATATCTCTCCCCACCTCCAAAGACAAGACTATATCGCTCCCCAACTCCAACTACAAGACTATATCTCTCCCCGTCATCAACTTTCAATACTATACCCCTCATCAACTCCAACTACAAGAAAATCTCTCCCAAAATCCAACTACAATACTATATCTCTCCCCAAATCAGACTACAAGACTATATCTCTTTTCAACTCTAACAACAAGGCTATATCTCTCCCCACTCCAATTATAGACTATATATCTCTTCCCAACTCAGACTATAAGACTATATCTCTTTTCAACTCTAACAACAAGACTATATCTCTCCCCACTCCAATTATAGACTATATATCTCTTCCCAACTCAGACTATAAGACTATATCTGTTTTCAACTCTAACAACAAGACTATATCTCTCCCCACTCCAATTATAGACTATATATCTCTTCCCAACTCAGACTACAAGACTATATATATCCGAAACTCCTACCACAAGAATATATCTCTCCCCAACTCCATCTATAAGTCTATATATCTCCCAACACAGACTACAAGGCTAAATCTCTCCCCAACTCCAAGTACAAGACTATATCTCTCCCCAACCCTTACTAAAAGACTATATCTCTCACAAAATCAGATTTCAAAAATATATCTCTCCCCAACTCCAACTATAAAACTATAACTCTCCCCAATTTAGACTACAGGACTATATCTCTCCCCACCTCCAATTGCGAGACTATATCACTCCCCAACTAAGATTACAGGACTCTATCTCTCCCCAGCTCCAACTACAAGACTCTATCTCTACCAAACTAAGACTACAAGACTATATCTCTCCGAAACTCCTACTACAATAATATATCTCTCCCCAACTCAGACTACAAGGCTAAATCTCTCCACAACTCCAACTACAAGACTATATCTCTTCCTAACTCAGACTACAGGGCTAAATCTCTCCCCAACTCAGACTACAAGATTATTTCTCTCCCCCAACTCCAACTCCAACTACAAAACTACATCTCTCACCAATTCTAATTACAAGACTATATCTCTCCCCAACCCCAACTACAAGACTATATCTCTCCCCCACTCCATCTACAGGACTATATCTCTCCTCAATTCTAATTACAAGACTATTTCTCTCCCCAAATCCAACTACAGAATTATATCTTTCTCCAAGTCACACTACAAGACTATATCTCTTACTAACTCCAACTACAAGACTATATCTCTCCCTAACTTAAACTACAAGTCTATATCTCTCCCCAAATCCAACTACAAAACTATAACTCTCTCCAAGTCACACTACAAGACTATATCTCTTCCTAACTCCAACTACAAGATTATATATCTCTCCCCAACTCCAACTACAAAACTATATCATTCCCCAAATCAAACTACAAGAATACATCTCTCCCCAAATTCAGCTACAAGACTATGTCTCTCCCCAACTCAGATTACAACACTATATCTCTTCCGAACTCTAACTACAAATCGATATCTCTCCCCAATTCAAACTAAAAGTCTATTTCTCACCCCACCTTCAACTACAAGACTATATCTGTCCCCACACCAAGTCAACACCTAACTACAAATAACTGTATCCATAGGACACGTTCAAAATAATGAGCGTGGAATGGCTTCTAGAAAACAATGACAATGAAACTGTCCTTGCGTATCACAATTCTACAGTGAACAAAAGTGTAAGTGTTTTTTTTTAATTGGAAAGAATGTACTTTTCACTTATTTTCTGATAAACATTTATTATACAAAGAAGGATTCAGAATAAAATCAATACTGAATTAGATGAGCAGCAATTTGGATTTAGGAAAAATAGTGGGACAAAAGAAGTCATATTCTGCATGAGAACATTAATCGAATAAGTACACAGAAGTAAACAAACCAATATATGCCTGCTTCATAGACTACACTAAAGCTTTTGATAGAGTACACCACAGATAACTTATAGAATGCCTAAAAGAGATACATCTAGATGACATGGATATACGACTAATATGTAATCTATACTGGGAGCAAACAGCAATATTAAAATATAACAAAGAGAACTCTACACCCATTGATATAAAAAGAGGAGTAAGACAAGGATGCATCCTATCACCAAGCTTGTTCAATTTATACACTGAGCAAATCTTTAAAAACATCATAGATATGCCAGGCCTACAAATTAATGGAAAGATAATCAATAACCTAAGATATGCTGATGATAATGTACTACTAGCAGAAAATCCTAAATATCTACAACAAATACTTAATGAAATAAACATAGCAAGCAAAAAATATGGACTAAATATGATTATCAAAAAGACTAAACTATGATCATAAACAAAGAAAATACTCAAAACCCACAAGTGGATATCAAAATTAAAGGAATAGACCTGGAGACAGTTCAGAACTACAACTACCTTGGACATACTATAACCAGTGATGGAAAATGTACAACTGAAATAAACAAAAGAATAGGAATGGCAAAAAGTAATTTTAATGGCATAAAGAACATATTAACATCAAAAACAAATAACACCAGGGCTAAAACTAAGAATAGCAAAATTTTATTTTTTTCTCAACTTTCCTATATGGTGCAAAAACATGGACATTAGACAAGAAAACAGAACAGAGAATTAAAGCCTTCGAAATGTGGATATTTATAAGAATATGTAGAATTGGATGGAAGGAAAAGAAAACAAACGATGAAGTCTTAAAACAAGTAAAAATGAAAAGAGAACTACTAAACACAATTCAAACAAGACAAATGAGATTTTTGGGCCATGTTAAAAGACACAACAGCCTACTAAAAGTAATCCTGGAGGGGAAAATACAAGGTAAAAGAGGCAGAGGCAGACCAGGGCTAACATGGACGAGTAACATAAAAAGATGGATAAACCAGCCTATGACAACCTGCACCATCAAAGCAAGAGACAGATCAGAATGGCGCTCCATGGTAGCCAACCTTCGATGCGGAGATGGCCCTCGATGATGATGATGATGAAACATTTGTGATTGATAGATTATATATGGCCATTTTCTTCTTGTCAGATCGTCTAGTGAGGCTATTGTGTATTTTTTTAGGTTTTGTTTTTGTCTAACAGCTTCTCTCATGGCTAATTCTACCAATGTTTGACAAACACACGCGGCCACAGAATGAACAAGTCAGGCGCACTGATTAACAGGGTTTTCCGTCGTTTTTCATGAGTCTTTTCTCTTCTAAGATTGCTTACGGTGAATGATGATATTGTATGACGAAGGACAGTTCAGATGCGTTCACTGTCGGTGTTATAATACGCCTTATACCTTTTGACGTGTGCTGTGTTTGCTACGATAGGGAATGCAACTACTTATCTTTGTTTATATATTCCATGAGACGTTAATTCGGATGATTCCACTGGCACGGGCGGTTCAGCAATTGTAGATTTCCATTCGTTTGCAGTGATACCGTGGGGCTGTTAATAACCATAATCATGTATTTTGTTCACTATTAAGAAAATACCCGAGCACTTGTTACCAATGCTTTGTGTTAGTTGTAGCTTGACAGGGATACCACTAGACTTTAGCTAGAAATCTGCACACATTTATTCTTACTGTATATTCACGTAGAAGGAGTTCCTAGATGTAATGTAGAGCGAGTCTTAACATATGGATGTGAATCATGAATAATAGAACAACAGAAAAGAAAGTCAATTGAGGCTGTAGAAATGTGACTTTTTAGAAAAGTGTTGAGAATACCATGGACAGCTAAGAAGAGTAATGAAAACGTTCGGAAAGATGGAAAAGTAAAAAGACAGTTAATTTCCAAAATTAGGAAGATACAATCATCATTTTTTGGCCATGCAATGAGGAGGGAACAGTTGGAATATATTGTAACAACTGGGAAAATTGAGGGACGAAGAGATAGAGGGAAGCGAAGAGAAAAGATACCAGACAGCTTAAGAGAATGGCTTGGCAGAAGGTCAACAACAGAAATGATAAATAACTGTCAAGATTGAGAGTTGTGGAGAGACATGATCACCTACGCCAGCAGGTATGGAACTTGTTGATTTTTTAGTATATCATCATCATCAAGTACCGGGCCTACTGGCGTAGGTGATCATGTCTCTCCACAACTTTCGATCTCGGCAGCTATTTGTCATTTCTGTTGTTGACCTACTGCCAAGCCATTCTCTTAAGCTGTCTGTTATTTTTTTCTCTTTGCTTCACTCTATCTCTTCGTCCCTCAATTTTTCCAGTTGTTACAATATATTCCAGTTGTTCTCTTCTCATTACATGGCCAAAAAATGATGAGTGTCTCTTCCTAACATTGGAAATTTGCTCTCTTTTTGCTTTAACCTCTCTCAGAACATCTTCATTATTCTTCTTAGCTGTCCATGGTATTTTCAACATTTTTCTGTAAAACCACATTTCTATAGACTCCAGTGATTTTCTTGTCTGTTGTCCTATTGTTCATGATTCGCATCCATATCTTAGGACTGGCTCTACATAACATTTAAGAACTCTTTTTCTTGTTTCTATTGTCAAAAATGGATTGCATAGTATCTTCCTCATTTTTTGGAAAACTGCTTTTGCCTGAGCCATTCTACATCTCACCTCTTTTGTACATCTTCCGTCTGAGGTTAACAAAGTTCCCAAATATTTAAATTCATTTACCTGTTTTAATATTGTTCCACCTGTCTTTATTTTGCACTGAAGTGATGTTTTTTTCTTTGTTGTTACCATTACCTCTGTCGTCCTGGTATTAAGGCTGACTCCTTTATTTTTGCTTTCCTTCACTATAATGTCCAACATTTCTTGTAACTCATTTTCACTCTTAGCGATTAAGGCTGTATCATCAGCATACCTTAGATTATATTATGACCTCCAATTGTTATTCCAGGCATGTCCCTTATGGATCTTAAAATAATCTCACTATAAATATTAAACAAATCTGGTGACAGCACACAACCCTGTCTAACACCATGTTTTATTTGTTGAAACATTCCCAGTTGGTTTCCAGTTCTTATGGCCGCTGTTTGTTGCCAATATAACAGCGCAATAGACCCTTTGTCTATTCCATCCCTTTTCTCTGTTATATCTTCAAAGTACACCCCGAGTCGGCTACGTCAGGTAGACTCTGGATCGGCTACTTCGGGTACACTCTGGATAGGCTACTTCTGGTAGACTCAGGATCTGCTACTTCTGGTAGGCTCAGGATCTGCTACTTCTGGTAGACTCAGGATCTGCTACTTCTGGTAGGCTCAGGATCTGCTACTTCTGGTACACTCAGGATCTGCTACTTCTGGTAGGCTCAGGATCTGCTACTTCTGTAGGCTCAGGATCTGCTACTTCTGGTACACTCAGGATCTACTACTTCTGGTAGGCTCAGGATCTGCTACTTCTGGTAGGCTCAGGATCTGCTACTTCTGGTACACTCAGGATCTACTACTTCTGGTAGGCTCAGGATCTGCTACTTCTGGTAGGCTCAGGATCTGCTACTTCTGGTACACTCAGGATCTACTACTTCTGGTAGGCTCAGGATCTGCTACTTCTGGTAGGCTCAGGATCTGCTACTTCTGGTACACTCAGGATCTGCTACTTCTGGTAGGCTCAGGATCTGCTACTTCTGGTAGGCTCAGGATCTGCTACTTCTGGTACACTCAGGATCTACTACTTCTGGTAGGCTCAGGATCTGCTACTTCTGGTAGGCTCAGGATCTGCTACTTCTGGTAGACTCAGGATCTGCTACTTCTGGTAGGCTCAGGATCTGCTACTTCTGGTACGCTCAGGATCTGCTACTTCTGGTACGCTCAGGATCTGCTACTTCTGGTGCACTCAGGATCTGCTACTTCTGGTAGACTCAGGATCTGCTACTTCTGGTAGACTCAGGATCTGCTACTTCTGGTACGCTCAGGATCTGCTACTTCTGGTACACTCAGGATCTGCTACTTCTGGTACACTCAGGATCTGCTACTTCTGGTACACTCAGGATCTGCTACTTCTGGTGCACTCAGGATCTGCTACTTCTGGTACACTCAGGATCTGCTACTTCTGGTACACTCAGGATCTGCTACTTCTGGTACACTCAGGATCTGCTACTTCTGGTAGGCTCAGGATCTGCTACTTCTGGTAGGCTCAGGATCTGCTACTTCTGGTACACTCAGGATCTACTACTTCTGGTAGGCTCAGGATCTGCTACTTCTGGTAGGCTCAGGATCTGCTACTTCTGGTACACTCAGGATCTACTACTTCTGGTAGGCTCAGGATCTGCTACTTCTGGTAGGCTCAGGATCTGCTACTTCTGGTACACTCAGGATCTACTACTTCTGGTAGGCTCAGGATCTGCTACTTCTGGTAGGCTCAGGATCTGCTACTTCTGGTACACTCAGGATCTGCTACTTCTGGTAGGCTCAGGATCTGCTACTTCTGGTAGGCTCAGGATCTGCTACTTCTGGTACACTCAGGATCTACTACTTCTGGTAGGCTCAGGATCTGCTACTTCTGGTAGGCTCAGGATCTGCTACTTCTGGTAGACTCAGGATCTGCTACTTCTGGTAGGCTCAGGATCTGCTACTTCTGGTACGCTCAGGATCTGCTACTTCTGGTACGCTCAGGATCTGCTACTTCTGGTGCACTCAGGATCTGCTACTTCTGGTAGACTCAGGATCTGCTACTTCTGGTAGACTCAGGATCTGCTACTTCTGGTACGCTCAGGATCTGCTACTTCTGGTACACTCAGGATCTGCTACTTCTGGTACACTCAGGATCTGCTACTTCTGGTACACTCAGGATCTGCTACTTCTGGTGCACTCAGGATCTGCTACTTCTGGTACACTCAGGATCTGCTACTTCTGGTACACTCAGGATCTGCTACTTCTGGTACACTCAGGATCTGCTACTTCTGGTACACTCAGGATCTGCTACTTCTGGTACACTCAGGATCTGCTACTTCTGGTACACTCAGGATCTGCTACTTCTGGTACACTCAGGATCTGCTACTTCTGGTGCACTCAGGATCTGCTACTTCTGGTACACTCAGGATCTGCTACTTCTGGTACACTCAGGATCTGCTACTTCTGGTACACTCAGGATCTGCTACTTCTGGTACACTCAGGATCTGCTACTTCTGGTACACTCAGGATCTGCTACTTCTGGTACACTCAGGATCTGCTACTTCTGGTACACTCAGGATCTGCTACTTCTGGTACACTCAGGATCTGCTCGTACACGGACGCCTACTCAGCAATAGGACCCCGCCATGGACGTCTCGGTCCCGGGCCGACTTCACGTTGTGACTGTGCTCTCGCCAACCTCAGCGTTCGTCGCCCAGACAAACCCCCTTCCAACTGTAACAGCACTGAACAACATCAGAGTCAACACAAAAATGGTTTAATTCTCTTGAAGACGGCTCTCAGCCGGCCACCCTTGCCAACTGTGTTACAGCATAATTTAGGCACACTCTCGTCATGCACATACCCTATCGGTTTACAATGTCTTTGGTGCAGCTTATTCTAGCTTCACAATATATAATCACTGACAGAGTAATTGTCTCAACAATGTCTCTGGTGCAGCCCATTCTAAGCTTCACATTATATGTCTCACCAGAATAATTACCTCTTCATAAGAGTCTCTCAATACTGTATCTGGTGCAGCCCATTCTAAGCTTCACACCGTATAGTCGATCACACAATCAACTTTGTCGACAATCTCTCCCGTACAGCCTATTCTCTTCACAGGATACGATCTCGGACATAATCATTGTAACAATAATATCTCTGGTGCCACTTATTCTAATTCTTGTCTAGTACTGCCTAACCTACACATGACAGTTCCCTGCAGCAGCTACTTAAGCACTGACCTGTTATCCCGCCTTTGGAACCCTCATTCTGGTCCGCAGTATCGTCTCTGTCCCTGACAGACGTCTGCACTGGACTATCTTTTCCCTTGTTCTTTCTCTTCAATTTCGCTCACTCATCTCCCTCGCCCCGCACGCACAACTCCTTGAACTCCCTTCCTGGTCTCTTTCTTGTTTTTTCTTGAGGCCTGTTGCCCCCTACTACACCCAACCTATTTATCTCCCCTCTCAACATCTCACTAAATTACCTTCATTATCTCCCCCTGTCCTATCTTGTTATCTCCCTGCTTTACCAGTACATGTTCTTTATTATTCTTAGATCTTTGCTGTCTACGTTTATGCTTTCTAAAATTTTGATTATTTCTTGGTGCTTTACTTTGTCAAATAATTTAGTATATATTTAAGTAGTATAATATTATAAAACAGTCTGGTAGTATATTTGTATTGTATATACTCTAATAGTATAATATTATAGTATAGTCTGGTAGTATATTCTCATAGTATACATTCTAGCAGTATAATATTATAGTATAGATTGGTAGTAGTATATTCTTATAGTATATATTCTAGTAGTATAATATTATAGTACAGTCTGGTAGTATATTCTTATAGTATATATTCTAGCAGTATAATATTATAGTACAGTCTGGTAGTATATTCTTATAGTATATATTCTAGCAGTATAATTTTATAGTACAGTCTGGTAGTATATTCTTATAGTATATATTCTAGCAGTATTATATTATAGTACAGTCTGGTGGTATATTCTTATGGTATATATTCTAGCAGTATAAAATTATCTCCTAGTTCTACTAGGAGAAAACCCTAAAGACCTACAACAATTGCTTAATGTGATAAACATAACAAGCAAAAAATATGGACTACAAATGAATATCAAAAACACTAAAACTATGATCATAAACAAATAAAATTCTCAAGACCTACAATTAAATATCACAGTTGAGGGAATACATCTGGAGACAGTCCAGAGTTACAACTACCTAGGACATACTATAACCAATGATGGGAAATGCAAAATGAAATAAACAAAAGAATAGGTATGGCAAAAAGTAATTTTAATGCCATGAAAAATATACTAACATCAAAACAAATATCCGCAGGGCTGAAACTAAGAATAGCGAAATGTTACGTCTTCTCAATATTCCTGTATGGTGGAGAAACATGGACATTAGACAAGAAAACAGAACAGAAAATTGAAGCCTTTGAAATGTGGATTTATAGAAGAATAGGTAGAATTGGATGAAAACAAAAGATAACAAACGATGAAGTTTTAAAACAACTGAAAATAAAAAGAGAACTACTAAATACAATTAAGACAAGACAAATGAATTTTTGGGGCATGTTAAAAGACACAACAGCCTACTAAAAGTAATATTGAAAGGGACAATACAAGGTAAAAGAGGCAGAGGCAGGCCAAGACTAACATGGACGAGTAACATCAAAAGATGGACAAGTCAATCTATGACAGCCTGCACCGTCAAAGTAAGAAACAGAGTAGAATGGTGATCCATGGTAGCCAACCTTCCATGCGGAGGAGGCACTCGATGATGATGATGATGATGAAATTATAGAACAGTCTGATAGTATATTTTTATAATATATATTCTAGTAGTATAATCTAATAGTATAGTCTGGTAGTACATTCTTATAGTATATTTTCTAGTAGTATAATATTATATTACAGTCTGGTAGTACATTCTTATAGTATATATTCTAGCAGTATAATATTATAGTACATTCTGGTAGTATGTTCTTATAGTATATATTCTACTAGTATAATTTATATTACAGTTTGGTGCTACAGTAGTACATTTTATAGCACGCACTTGACATTTAATTTGGTTTATGTTATTTCTCCACCAATGCTCGCACAGACAGTTAATTTGGTTTATATTATCTCTCCACCAATGCTTCCACAGACAGTTAATATGGTTTATATTATCTCTACACCAATGCTCGCACAGACAGTTAATTTGATTTATATTATCTCTCCACCAATGCTCACACAGACAGTTAATTTGATTTATATTATCTCTCCACCAATGCTCGCACAGACAGTTAATTTGGTTTATATTATCTCTCCACCAATGCTCACACAGACAGTTAATTTTTATATTATCTCTCCACCAATGCTCGCACAGACAGTTAATTTGATTTATATTATCTCTCCACCAATGCTCGCACAGACAGTTAATTTGGTTTATATTATCTCTCCACCAATGCTCACACAGACAGTTAATTTGGCTTATATTATCTCTCCACCAATGCTCGCACGGACAGTTAATTTGGTTTATATTATCTCTCCACCAATGCTCGCACGGACAGTTAATTTGGTTTATATTATCTCTCCACCAATGCTCACACAGACAGTTAATTTGGTTTATATTATCTCTCCACCAATGCTCGCACAGACAGTTAATTTGGTTTATATTATCTCTCCACCAATGCTCGAACAGACAGTTAATTTGGTTTATATTATCTCTCCACCAATGCTCGAACAGACAGTTAATTTGGTTTATATTATCTCTCCACCAATGCTCGCACAGACAGTTAATTTGGTTTATATTATCTCTCCACCAATGCTCGCACAGACAGTTAATTTGGTTTATATTATCTCTCCACCAAAGCTCGCACAGACAGTTAATTTGGTTTATATTATCTCTCCACCAATGCTTGAACAGACAGTTAATTTGATTTATATTATCTCTCCACCAATGTTGGCACATAACAGGAACCTTACTTTGATAATCTTGAATTCGTTCATGAAGCAGGGAAGTTTATCAGGCTGAAAATTAAAGAAATCACAGAAAACTTCACTGGAAAAGTTAAAATTATTATTAACTTTGACCATGCGCGGTAAGTAAACAAGGGGGCGTTTCACCATAGAGTACCAAGCCTGCTGGCGTAGGTGATCATGTATCTCCACAACTTTCGATCTCGACATTTATTTATCATTTCTGTTGTTGACCTTCTGCCAAGCAATTCTCTTAAGATGTCTGGTAACTTTTCTCTTTCTTTGCCTCTATCTCTATGTCCCTCAATTTTCCCATTTGTTACAAAATATTCCAACTGTTTCCTTCTCATTACATGGCCAAAAAATGATTATTATTTTTCCTAAAAATTTTAATTACCTGTATTTTTGCTTTGGCCTCTTTCCGAACGTTTTCATTACTCTTCTTAGCTGTCCGCGGTACTCTCAACATTATTCTATAAAACCATATTTCTACAGCCTTCAGCAATTTTCTTGTCAGTTGTCCTTTTGTCCATGATTCACATCCATATGTTAAGACTGGCCCTACAAAACATTTAAGAACTCTTTTTTCTTGTTTCTGTTGTCAAAAATGGATTACACAGTATCTAACTCATTTTTTTTTTTAATTTGCTTTTGCCTGAGCCATTCTGCATCTCACTTCTGTTGTACATCTACCATCCGAGGTTAATATTGTTCCCATATATTTAAATTCACTTAACTGTTTTAATATTGTTTCACTTTTCTTTATTGTGCATTGCGGTGATGCCTTTTTCTTCGCTGCTGCCATTACTTCTGTCGTTCTACTATTAAGGCTGAGTACTTTATTTTAATTTATTTTATTTTTTATATGACGATCATCATTATCAGGAGTTGTGAACTTCCGGTCAATATGGTGGATAGGCGGCAGGAACAATTGAAGACTATGTATGAAAGTGTTCCTTGTTGCAGTTTCCTCATATTCCAAGTCCGGCTTGTTGCAAGAGCTACTGAGTTAGGTGCTCTGTGCACACCGTGAGCTGTGTGTTTCATCCGTTTTGATCATGTTTCAATATTCCAATTGTTTACGATGAATGATGATATCATATGGCAGGGAACAGTTGGATGTGTTCACTTTCTGTGCGATTTCGCTTTATGTCTTTTGGCGTGTGCTGAGACTGATGTAATGGGAACTAGCTACCTTTCTTTGTTTGGGAGATGAGTTAGTAATTCGGATGATTCCACTGGCACGGCGATTCAGCAATTATGGATTTTTATTCGTTTGCAGTAATACCGGGGCCTTCCATAACCAAAGAACTTTATTTTTACTTTCTTTTACTATAGTGTCTAACATTTCTTTAATGCTACCATTACTTCTGTCTTTTTGCTATTAAGGCTGAGTCCTTTATTTGTACTTTCCTTCACTATAATGTCTAACATTCCTTGTAACTCATTCTCACACAGCGATTAAGACTGTATCATCAGCATACCATAGATTATTTCGAGAAGGCTAGACAATGATAATGTTAAGAACAAACTAGAGATTTGAAGAAGTTCCAAACTGGGGCCTTCATGTCTAGAAGGGAGACGTCTATACCATCCAGTTCTGTTTTGTTTCCATAAAAGTGATGGTCTCAGCATGGAGGCCCCAACCAAGCGTCTGTAGCAAGGTGGAAGACATTCATCACATATCATATATCATTACATATACACTGTCTACTCACACATACAGTTATAATTTTTATTGTTATTGTTATTGCTGTTATTGTTATTACCACTGTTATTGTTATTGCTGTTATTGTTATTACCATTGTTATTGTTATTACCACTGTTATTGTTATTACTGTTATTGTTATTACTGTTATTGTTATTACCACTGTTATTGTTATTACTGTTATTGTTATTACTGTTATTACTGTTATTGTTATTACTGTTATTGTTATTACTGTTATTGTTATTACCACTGTTATTGTTATTACTATTATTGTTATTACTGTTATTACTGTTATTGTTATTACTGTTATTGTTATTACTGTTATTGTTATTACCACTGTTATTGTTATTACTGTTATTGTTATTACCACTGTTATTGTTATTGCTGTTATTGTTTCTACTGTTATTGTTATTTTTTTAATTGTTAATTTATTGTTATTGTTATTATTGTTGTTGTTATTGTTGCTATGTTTGCACTTGCTGTTTTTGTTATTATTATTGTTCTTAGTATTGTATTTACAGTTATTGCTCTTACTGTTATTGATGTTATTGTTGCTATTTTTGTACTAACTGTTTCTTGTTATTGTTAATGCTGTACATTCTGTTATTGTTGTTACAGTTGTATTTACAGTTATTGCTCGTACTGTTATTGTTATTGTTGTTATTTTTGTACTTACTGTTTCTTGTTATTGTTGTTGTTTGTGTTGTTGTTTTGTTGGTATTTCTGTTGTTGTTATTGATGCTGTTATTTTTGTTATTGCTGTTGTTAGCTTTGTTATTATATTTGTTGTTACTGCTATTATTGTTGTAAGTGGTGTTGTTATTCTTATTTTTATTTTTATTATTATTATTAGTTATTACAGTAATTGTTGCTATTAGTTTTGTTATTGTTATTATATTTTTTCAGATACAATCAATCCTGGAAGGTAAATATAATATATATATGACCCTTTTCGTCTTGTCAGACGGTCTAGTGTAGGCTATTGTGTATATGGCCCTTTTCGTCAGACGGTCTAGTGTATGCTATTGTGTATATGGCCCTTTTCGTCTTGTCAGACGGTCTAGTGTATGCTATTGTGTATATGACCCTTTTCTTCTTGTCAGACGGTCTAGTGGAGGCTATTTTGTACTTTTTTTGTTTTGTTTTTGAGGTTTTGTTTTTGCTAAACAGCTTCTCTCGTGGCTAATTCTACCAATGTTTGACAAACACACACGACCACAGATTGAACAAGTCAGGCCCACTGATCCACAGGGTTTTCCTTAATTTTTCATGAGTCTTTTCTCTTCTACGTGTTGCCTTAGCACAGTCTCAAATGATGTTATACCATTCCTTATACATGCTCTCCATGCTGTGCGATCACTTACCAGATGTACCCAGCCATTTTCACAGATGAAGAAGTCATTCAGAGATGATATAATGATATCTGTATATCTTAGTTTAGGTCTGCCGATTTGTCTTTTCCCGTGAATTAGTTCACCATATAGTATTTGCCTGGGGATGATACCCATATAACCGATGATATAATATAACCGAATAGCTATCATGATACATATGTGACGTCGCAGTGCTTGAGTAGTTGTGCTGTAGCTACTTGCCATAACGGTCCAGCAACACCACCCAATTACCAAGATAATCTTTCCCCGATCCGGACCTGATTCGGTGGTCCACCCAGCCATTGAAAACCGGTTATGAGATTGTAGGACGGCCTGGTGTTATACCGACCACATCAGCCATGAAACTGTTCGCTAATTATTTAAATAGGAGCTAGGAGGCCTGACAGTACAGAAATAATTTTTTTCCCGCTTTTACCTCTGATGAAGATCCTAGAGACTAGGAACTGAATTTTGCGTGTTAATCCGTTTTTTCCCTGGCAGCCGTGTGCACATGGGCCCTCGCCGCACGGGCAGATAGCTCCGTCTTCAGAGGTACTCATATTTTTTCCCGTCATTGAGTAATTGACTTTTCAAGGTGGGACTCGCTGCTGAGACCAGGGGTGGTTGCCGCAGAGAGAAATCATAAATAAAAATCCCAACTGGTGCAGCCGAGATTTGCACCCACAACCTCTCTGTCTCGATGCCGGCGTCTAGCCTCGAGACCAACCAGTCCCCCGAAAGAATCAGAGACTGACAGTTAGCAAAATTTGAACAAGATCCTATCCGACTTTCTCTTTTGATGTATTTGGTAAAGGGAGATCATCACGAATATCAGATATGAAAAATAATAAATATTACGAGAGTCCGCGAGTAGAGCTACAGATAGCATGCAAAATAAAAATAAACGTGTATAAAGCAGCTAAACTAAAGAGAAGAAGATTATGGTATAAACTCTGGAAAAGTAAAGCGGCACGGGCGTAATACCGACCACATTACCCCAAAAATCATGTGCTGAAAGTCTGTAAAATGTATGGTCACTAACACTATATTCCCTACACGCTACTTGGCGTGACTAGTCTCTTTACTATTTTACTTACACTGATTTGAATAATGGCGGTAAGAAACCGTGGCCATTTCAGGTCAATGTTTGGTTTCGTGTTTACATTTCTTTGATTATTTTAGAATAGTTTGTATTTTGTACACGATGAAGGCTTTTGTCGAAACGTCGTAATTTGTCTTGTCTTTCTGTTAGTTTAGCTGTTGTATACCCTTTTGTGTTTATTTTTCTTCATGTTCTCTGGAAACAGACTAAGTAGTTGAAGAGGGAAAGCAATCCGGTATTCAGAAATCTCTGTCTGCAGTCGGATGGGTTGGGCAGAAAGGAATAAGTCATCACAATATCAATCTAACACATATAAATCACATTAGTGTCTTTTCAAAAATGGATAATGACGAGGAATAAACGTCGAGTGAAAGCAGAAGTAGAAGAAGAATAGAATGAAGAAGAAGAGGAAGAAGTAGCAGAAAAAGTTGAAGAAGAAGAAATAGGAAAAGAAGAAATTAAAGTAGCAGAAGAAGCAATGGAAGTCGCAGTAAAAGAAGAAGAAATTGAGTTTGCAGAAATATTAGAAGCAGAAGTAGCAGTAAAAAAGGATGAAGAAGAAGTAGAAAAAGAAGAAATTGAAGTAGCAGAAATAGGAAAAGAAGAAATTGGAATGGCAGAAATAGAAGAACAGGAAATAGAAGAAGAAATTGAAGTAGCAGAAATAGTAGAAACAGAAATAACAGCAAAAAAGGGCGAAGAAGAAGAAATAGAAAAAGAAGAAATTGAAGTAGCAGAAGATGAAATTGAAGCAACAGCAAAAGAAGGAGAAGAAAAAAGTAAATGAAGTAGCAGAAATAGAAGAAGTTAAGGAAGCAGCTAAAAAAAAATAAGAAATAGAAGAAGAAGAAATTAAAGTAGCAGAAATAGAAGAAGAAGAAATTAAAGTAGCAGAAATAGCAGCAAAAAAAGAAGAAGAAGAAGAAATAGAAATATAAGAAATTGTAGTAGCAGAAGATGAAATAAAGTAGCGGCAAAAGAGGGAAGAAATTGAAGTAGCAGAAATAGAAGAAGAAGAAGAAGAAGAAGAAGAAGTAATTGAAGTAGCAGAAATAGAATAAGCAGCAACAAATGAAGAAGAGGAAATACAAAAAGGTTAAAGTTGTTGTTAGTATATTGGCAGTGATAGTAGTAGTAGTAGTAGTAGGAGTAGTAGTAGTAATAATAATAGTAGTAGTAGAAATAGTAATAGTTATTGCTGTTGTAATTGTAGTAGTAGTAGTAGTAGTAGTAGTAGTAGTAGTAGTAGGAGTAGTACTAGTAGTAATAATAGTAGTAGTAGAAATAGTAATAGTTATTGCTGTTGTAATTGTAGTAGTAGTAGTAGTAGTAGTAGTAGTAGGAGTAGTAGTAGTAGTAATAATAGTAGTAGTAGAAATAGTAATAGTTATTGCTGTTGTAATTGTAGTAGTAGTAGTAGTAGTAGAAATAGTAATAGTAGTAGTTGTTATTGATGTTGTAATTGTAGTAGTAGTAGTCGTCGTTGTTGTAGTAGATATATTAGTTTGTTATAGTAGTAGTAGTAGTAGTATCTGTTGTTATTGTAGTAGTAGTAGTAGTAGTATCTGTTGTTATTGTAGTAGTAGTATCTGTTGTTATTGTAATAGTAGTATCTGTTGTTATTGTAGTAGTAGTAGTAGTAGTAGTATCTGTTGTTATTGTAGTAGTAGTAGTAGTATATGTTGTTATTGTAGTAGTAGTATCTGTTGTTATTGTAGTAGTAGTATCTGTTGTTATTGTAGTAGTAGTATTAGTAGTAGTAGTAGTATCTGTTGTTATTGTAGTAGTAGTATCTGTTGTTATTGTAGTAGTAGTATCTGTTGTTATTGTAGTAGTAGTAGTAGTAGTAGTAGTAGTATCTGTTGTTATTGTAGTAGTAGTAGTATCTGTTGTTATTGTAGTAGTAGTAGTCGTAGTAGTAGTAGTATCTGTTGTTATTGTAGTAGTAGTAGTATCTGTTGTTATTGTAGTAGTAGTATCTGTTGTTATATTGTAGTAGTAGTAGTAGTAGTAGTAGTATCTGTTGTTATTGTAGTAGTAGTAGTAGTAGTTGAACAATACCTCAAAAAAATACGCAATAGCCTCCACTAGACCGTCTGACAAGACGAAAAGCGCCATATATCTGTTGTTATTGTAGTAGTAGTAGTAGTAGTAGTAGTAGTAGTATCTGTTGTTATTGTAGTAGTAGTATCTGTTGTTATTGTAGTAGTAGTATATGTTGTTATTGTAGTAGTAGTATCTGTTGTTATTGTAGTAGTAGTAGTAGTATCTGTTGTTATTGTAGTAGTAGTAGTAGTAGTATCTGTTGTTATTTTAGTAGTAATATCTGTTGTTTTTGTAGTAGTAGTAGTAGGGAATAGGCAAATAATTGCGATGCTGCGGTAAAGCTGGAGCAAGAAACCAGTGGTGAGGAGTGTGAAACACTCCAAGGTATGAAGACAGCTTTACAAGGGAGGAACACAACACAATACTGACGTTTCGGCCTGAGGCCTTCTTCAGAGTACAAGGACAACGAAAACAAACGAGGAAACACAATTATCTATAACTACATGATCATGAGAAAGAAGAGGTGGACAGAAAAGAGGGAAGTAGGAAGTAGAAAAATGAAGAAAGAAGAAGAAAGCTACATGAGGAGACTATGGATGAGTAAATAGAAAGAATAGGAGAATATATATATATATATATAAACTATATAAAATAGTTACACTTAGCTCGAATGACTTGTCTGTCAGCCGGGAACGAAAAACAGAATGACCACATAGACCGGATAGAACGGAAACCACGTGTCCCGGAAGGAGGGAAACAAGAGATCGAAACAAAAGAGACAAAAGGGAAAGGGGGGGGGGGGGGGGGGGTTACGCGCCAGACCAGAGACCAAACAATGGTCGAAAAGAAAAGAGGCTCAAACAAAAGCCTGGAGACGGGGAAGATAATAGGTATCATAAAACTACAGGAGACTAACAGAGGGGTGGGGGTGGCAGTCACCTGGAGAGAGGAAAAACTGATACGAGGAATAAAATCCTAATGGAGGGAGGAAGGAAATAGGAGTAGGAAATAAGGATCGGAGGAGAGGTAAAGGGTCAGGAGAGAATAGATAAGAGAGGGAGTCAGAAAGAAGAGAATAAAAGAGGTATAGTGGGAAAGAAGTGGGGCCCAGCGAGGTAGAAAGGAAGGGAACGGAGAGTCTGAGGGGGATACTGGGAATGTATATATAAAGAGGAGTAGGACGTATACATAGGAGGAAAATAGGGGAGGTACGCAGGCAGTGGTGCCTAAAGAGGTAAGGAGGTGGGGAATAGAAAGAAGAGGAATGTAGGGATGGTACGCAGGCAGTGGTGTCACAGGAGGAAGGGAAGAAGGAAAACGGAGAGACTAAGGGGATACAAAGAGAATTATATATAGGCCGTATTGCCTAAAGAGGAAAGGAAGTAGGGAAACAGAGAGACTAAGGGGATACAAAGAGAATTATATATAGGCCGTATTGCCTAAAGAGGAAAGGAAGTAGGGAAACAGAGAGACTACGGGGATAAACAGAGAATTGGAGAGAGGGGCTAGTGAACAGACACGTACAGTCCTAGACCCGAGTAAAAAGGGGGGGGGGGGAGGAAAATATAATAAAAAGGGCGGAGGGGGGGGGGGGGTTTAGTAGGAAAAGAAAGGGTAGAGAAACCAGGAGAATAGAGAATCCATGGAGTAGATGAATAAAGAGGAATAGGGAGTATCCATCAGAGGAGGAGAGGTAATAAAGCGATAAGGAGGGGATGGATATAAAAGTGGTTAGCAGAAAGGAGGGGTGGGGAATATATGGTAAAGGGAGAAGAAGGGGAGAAGATGGAAGGATCCAAGAGGATAGGGGTAAAGAAAAGGGATAGATAAGGAGCCGATGTGAGATAAGAAGAAGAGTACAGGAGTGGGAGGAGGGCACAGAGGAAGAGGGGTCCTCAGAGGGACCGGGATACATTGATGCCGCGGGGAGAGAGGCAACCCCAACGAGCGATCAGACGGTGCTCAAGAGTGAGACGACTGAAGTAATCAGAAGAGCACGATACTAAGCCAGTCACCAGGACATCAGCCTTCCCCTGGTGGCCCCTCAAGTTAAAGTGGGCTGCTACCGGAGTGCCAGCCTCTCGGGTGATGTCGTGTAAATGTTCACGGCACCTATCGCCGATCCTACGACCAGACTGACCGATGTAGGTCAACTTGCATCGCTTACAGATGATGGCATAAATGATGTTCCCCGATGTGCAAGTGAATCACTCTCTGATCTCGAAACGACCATTAGGAAAGAGGACAGTATCAGTCTGGAGAACGTGATCACAGGTATTGCACACTCTGCGGTTGCAGCGGATAGTGCCACGATGGCTTGGGAGGGCAGCTGGAAGACGACCCCTGACAAGAAAGTCACGGAGGTTCCGGTCACGAGTGGTGGGTCGGGAAAGAGCAGACGAGTAGTAGGGTCAGATCGGAGAATATGGAGGTAGCGGTGAATCGTCCTAATCACAGTATAGTGGTGAGGGTGATAGGTGAGGGCGAGTACTACTCTATCCAAGGGGGGGATGAGTAGAGGGGGTAAGAACAGACCGACGAGAAGTGTGGAGAACTCGACGTAGGGCAGGGAGGAGAGCTGATTCTGGGTAGAGACGTCGGCGGAAGAAGTCAAGCATGAGGTGGGCATTGTGAAGGAAATCTTCATCGTCTTGGCAAAGGCGACGAAGTCTGAGAAGCTGAGAATAGGGAAGAGAGTTCCTACAGGATGTGGGATGAGAGGAGTCGTAGGGGAGGAAACTGTGGGAGTCTGTGGTCTTGTAGAAGGCCGAGGTGAGAAGATTAGAGGTGCTCAAGAAGACTGTGATATCAAGAAAAGATACGGAGGAGGTGGAGATGTGGTAGGTGATGTGGATAGAGGGGTGGAAATGTCCGACATAATCGATGAAACGAGAGATCTCATCCTCTGGAAGGTCAGTCAGACAGATGCAATTATCGATGTACCTACGATACATAAGGGGGAGAGGAAACAAACATTTATTGGACGAAACAGCACGAATAGTAGTTTCCAGTGGTTATATACTGGATACAAATAATAATAAATAAATATTATTATATAGGGAACTTCCGAGGCGATAATAGGGAATAATAGAACGAAGAAGTATGTGTTAGCACTCGGAAATAATGACAGACAAACAACTGGAGTATATAACCACTGGAAACTACTATTCGTGCTGTTTCGTCCAATAAATGTTTGTCTGCAACACAAGTCTTCAGCCCTACTGGGAGATACTTGCATTAATAGGAAAGTACAGATATACAATTTATTTCCAATCTGTGATCGTAACCCTATGCTATAGTCATGGGAACGCCTTCGTGTAAGACACTGCTTTCAATAGCCAATTTTTTAGTTAGCTGCGTGGCAGTGTACCAAGCGTTCGGCTTCTTGTGGCAAGGCGCGTTGCCACTGAGTACGGGTTCGATCCCGCTTCGGATCATATATTGTTCTTTGTTATTTTCTGTTGTTGTTTGTCTGTCATTATTTCCGAGTGCTAACACATACTTCTTCGTTCTATTATTCGTTATTAGAGACAGTGGTATCGTCTGGAGTGGGGAGGTAGAAGGTCAAGTAGGATAACTGTTTGTCACCTTCCCGGATATAGAGGTCTTTCCTCCAAACGACCACCGAGTCACCCTTGTCAGCCGGCTTGATGACAAAACCCCCCCTCTCCCCTTTTTATTATTTTTTCCTCCCCCCCCCCTTTTTTTTACTCGGTTCTAGGACTGTAATTGTCTGTTCACTAGCCCCTCTCTCCAATTCTCTGTGTATCTCCTTAGTCTCTCTGTTTCCCTACTTCCTTTCCTCTTTAGGCAATACGGCCTATATATAATTCTCTTTGTATCCCCTTAGTCTGTCTGTTTCCCTACTTCCTTTCCTCTTTAGGCAATACGGCCTATATATAATTCTCTTTGTATCCCCTTAGTCTCTCTGTTTCCCTACTTCCTTTCCTCTTTAGGCAATACGGCCTATATATAATTCTCTTTGTATCCCCTTAGTCTCTCCGT
>JAVIAB010000026.1:24899207-25089207 GCA_032433765.1 Megaustenia siamemsis | reverse complement strand
ATAATAAACTTCTACACTAGCAATAATAAACTTCTACACTAACAATAATAAACTTCTACTCTAACAATAACAAACTTCTACTCTAACAATAATAAACTTCTACACTAACAATAATAAACTTATACACTAACAATAATAAACTTCTACTCTAACAATAACAAACTTCTACTCTAACAATAATAAACGTCTACACTAACAATAATAAACTTCTACTCTAACAATAACCAACTTCTACACTAAAAATAATAAACTTCTACACTAACAAACTTCTACTCTAACAATAATAAACTTCTACACTAACAATAATAAACTTCTACACTAACAATAATAAACTTCTACTCTAACAATAATAAACTTCTACTCTAACAATAATAAACTTCTACTCTTGCAATAATAAACTTCTACTCTAACAATAACAAACTTCTACACTAACAATAATAAACTTCTACACTAACAATAATAAACTTCTACTCTAACAATAATAAAATTCTACACTAGCAATAATAAACTTCTACTCTAACAATAACAAACTTCTACTCTAACAATAATAAACTTCTACTTTAACAATAACAAACTTACACTCTAACAATAATAAACTTCTACACTAACAATAATAAACTTCTACTCTAACAATAATAAACTTCTACACTAGCAATAACAAACTTCTACACTAACAATAATAAACTTCTACTCTAACAATAACAAACTTCTACTCTAACAATAATAAACTTCTACACTAACAATAATAAACTTCTACACTAACAATAATAAACTTCTACTCTAACAATAACAAACTTCTACTCTAACAATAATAAACTTCTACACTAACAATAATAAACTTCTACACTAACAATAAAACACTTCTACTCTAACAATAATAAACTTCTACACTTACAATAATAAACTCTTACTCTAACAATAATAAACATCTACTCTAACAATAATAAACTTCTACTTTAGCAATAATAAACTTCTACACTAACAATAATAAACTCTTACTCTAACAATAATGAACATCTACTCTAACAATAATAAACTTCTACTTTAGCAATAATAAACTTCTACTCTAGCAATAATAAACTTCTACTCTAACAATAATAAACTTCTACTCTAACAATAATAAACTTCTACCCTAACAATAATAAACTTCTACACTAACAATAATAAACTTCTACTCTAACAATAATAAAATTCAACACTAGCAATAATAAACTTCAACTCTAACAATAACAAACTTCTACTCTAACAATAATAAACTTCTACTCTAACAATAACAAACTTACACTCTAACAATAATAAACGTCTACACTAACAATAATAAACTTCTACTCTAACAATAATAAACTTCTACTCTAACAATAATAAACTTCTACACTAGCAATAATAAACTTCTCCACTAACAATAATAAACTTCTACTCTAACAATAATAAACTTCTACTCTAACAATAATAAACTTCTACACTAACAACAATAAACTTATACACTAACAATAATAAACTTCTACTCTAACAATAACAAACTTCTACTCTAACAATAATAAACGTCTACACTAACAATAATAAACTTCTACTCTAACAATAACCAACTTCTACACTAAAAATAATAAACTTCTACACTAACAAACTTCTACTCTAACAATAATAAACTTCTACACTAACAATATTAAACTTTTACTCTAACAATAATAAACTTCTACACTAACAATAACAAACTTCTACTCTAACAATAATAAACTTCTACACTAACAATAATAAACTTCTACTCTAACAATAATAAACTTCTACTCTAACAATAATAAACTTCTACTCTTACAATAATAAACTTCTACTCTAACAATAACAAACTTCTACTCTAACAATAATAAACTTCTACACTAACAATAATAAACTTCTACTCTAACAATAATAAAATTCTACACTAGCAATAATAAACTTCTACTCTAACAATAACAAACTTCTACTCTAACAATAATAAACTTCTACTCTAACAATAACAAACTTACACTCTAACAATAATAAACTTCTACACTAACAATAATAAACTTCTACTCTAACAATAATAAACTTCTACACTAGCAATAATAAACTTCTACACTAACAATAATAAACTTCTACTCGAACAATAACAAACTTCTACTCTAACAATAATAAACTTCTACACTCACAATAATAAACTTCTACACTAACAATAATAAACTTCTATTCTAACAATAACAAACTTCTACTCTATCAATAATAAACTTCTACACTAACAATAATAAACTTCTACACTAACAATAAAACACTTCTACTCTAACAATAATAAACTTCTACACTAACAATAATAAACTCTTACTCTAACAATAATAAACATCTACTCTAACAATAATAAACTTCTACTTTAGCAATAATAAACTTCTACTCTAGCAATAATAAACTTCTACTCTAACAATAATAAACTTCTACTCTAGCCATAACAAACTTCTACTCTAACAATAATAAACTTCTACTCTAACAATAATAAACTTCTACTCTAACAATAATAAACTTCTACTCTAGCAATAATAAACTACTACTCTAACAATAATAAACTTCTACACTAACAATAACAAACTTCTACTCTAACAACAACAAACTTCTACTCTAACAATAATAAACTTCTACTCTAGCAATAATAAACTTCTACACTAACAATAATAAACTTCTACTCCAGCAATAATAAACTTCTACTCAAACAATAATAAACGTCTACTCAAACAATAATAATTTTCTTCTTTAACAATAATAAACTTCTTTCTAACAATAATAAACTTTACTCAATAATAAACTTCTACTCTAACAATAATAAACTTGTACTCAAACAATAATAAACTTCTACTCTAACAGGAACAATCTTCTACACAAACAATAATAAACTTCTACTCTAACAATAATAAACTTCTACTCTAACAATAATAAACTTCTACTCAAACAATAATAATTTCTACTCTAACAATAATAAACTTCTACTCAAACAATAATAATTTCTACTCTAACAATAATAAACTTCTACACTAATAATAATAAACTTCTACTCAAACAATAATAAACTTCTACTCTTACAATAATAAACTTCTACTCTTACAATAATAAACTTCTACTCTTACATTAATAAACTTCTACACAAACAATAATAAACTTCTACACTAACAATAATAAACTACTACACTAACAATAATAAACTTCTACTCTAACAATAATAAACTTCTACTCAAACAATAATAAACTTCTACTCTAACAATAATAAACTTCTACTCTAACAATAATAAACTTCTACTCTATCAATAATAAACTTCTACTCTAACAATAATAAACTTCTACTCTAACAATAATAAACTTCTACTCTAACAATAATAAACTTCTACTCCAGCAATAATAAAATACTAGTCTAACAATAACAAACTTCTACTCTAACAATAACAAACTTCTACACTAACAATAACAAATTCCTACACTAACAGTAACAAACGTCTACACTAACAATAACAAACTTCTATACTAACAATAACAAACTTCAACACTAACAGTAGCAAACGTCTACTCTATCAATAACAAACTTCTATACTAACAATAACAATCTTCTACTCTAACAATAACAAACTTCTACTCTAACAATAACAAACTTCTACTATAACAATAACAAACTTCTACACTAACAATAACAAACTTCCACACTAACAATAACAAACTTCCACACTAACAATAACAAACTTCCACACTAACAATAACAAACTTCCACACTAACAATAACATACTTCCATACTAACAATAACAAACTTCTACACTAACAATAACAAATTTCCATTCTAACAATAACAAACTTCTACACTAACAATAACAAACTTCTACACTAACAATAATAAACTTCTACACTAACAGTAATAAACTTCTACACTAACAATAATAAACTTCTACTCTAACAATAACAAACTTCTACACTAACAATAACAAACTTCTACTCTAACAATAACAAACTTCTACACTAACAATAATAAACTTCTATACTAACAATAACAAACTTCTACACTTCTTCTTCATCCTTGCAGCTCCCTGTGGAGCGTAGGCCTTCAACAAACACTTTCCAAGTCGTTCTGTTTCTTGCCGTTCTTTTAAGATCATTCCATGTCTTCCCCATCATCTTCATATCTGCTTCTATCTGTCTTCTCTAAGAATTCCTTGGTCTTCCTCTTTGTCTTTTTCCCTTTCCCTGGGGATTACAAAAAAGGGCATGTTGTGTAACACTCTCAGTTGGCTTCCGCAGTGTGTGTCCTATCCAGTGCCAGTAGTATAGTATGTTGATGTGGTCCGTAAAGTGTACTCGACCCCTACACTTAGCTTATATAAAAAAGTATCCCCAACATTTTTTTGTGCGACCAACGACCCCAGTAGTTTTTTTTTTTTTTTTTTTTGTGCGAACACCGGCGATGAGCTGACCTCGGCCGGCGGGCGTTATCTCGGTGATTTTGTTATCTCGGTGAACGGTGACTCTCGTGTGTGAGCCCGTTAGACTGATAGGCGGTGTGAGTGCTGATAAGGCTAGATTGACAAGCGTAAATACGCAGCATCATCGACTGGGAGTCACATGTTAATGCTAATTGTTTGTACATTTGATTTATTCTCTATTATGTTTTGTTAAAAATGTCACTTCCTTGATTGTGACAAGCGTAAATACTCAGCATCATGTGTCTCATCATCAACATCATGTGTTATGGACAGGTGTGGAGACTGAATGAAATAGCGTGTAATATTTTTGTGTTTTAAAAAAGGTTTTCTCACATCCTCGAAATCAGATTAAATAGAGTATCATCAAAATGTGCCTCATCATCAGCATCATGTGGCAATAATGCCATGTGCCTCATCATCATCACCATGTACATACCCTCCCCTCAAATGCACCAGCATCATGTACCGCCATCACCATTACGTGCCATACTTCTCTCTCTCTTTCTCTCTCTATCTCTCTCTCTCTTTCTCTCTCTCGCTAGCTCGAATTAAATCAAGTCAAATAAAACAAACAAAATATGTGGCGTTTCTATATAATTTACACAATAAAGATTTTATTAAAAGGGCATAAAATATTAGAGAACAGATAACTGAAAAATAATATGTATTTCTGTCCATTTGAGTATTTATTAATTTTAACCGTGTGGGCTTCCTCCCTGTTTTGTTGGCACTGTCTGTTTGTGTTAAATGTCTATCAAACATGGGTGCATATGAAGGTTGATTAGCGTTCAAAACACAACCACCCTCCATTTCACAAAACCTTGATCAAAGACGGAATAGGTAATTGGTGACTGTTGAATCACCCGGGCCATCCATGACTACAGAATCTTCCGTCTGGTTAACAAGAGGTGGAGTGTAGTTGAGGTTAGCATAAGCTGATAAAATATCATCTCGCATCACAACTAGCGTGATAAATTCCTCTCTCGAAAGTGTTAACCCAGTTCTGGTAGGAAACTTTAGAAAACTGTCGCCACTATATGCCCTTATATTTATAAACGGGCTGTTAGGAAAAACACAAACAGAGACCGCCTTAACACCGTCCTTTGACAACAGAATTATATTCTCATTACCACGGGACATCAAAATCCGTTGATCAGAAATGTCAAAGAATGTTGGCATATTTAAACTACATGACTCCATAGTCACAGAAAATACACACCACTCGGTAACACGTATTGGTTATATGTGTGTACATATACACTGATCGAGTGTGCTTTATACATCTCACAGTAATCGGGTCGCGGACCGTCTATAGTAACTAATGCAATACATTATCAGGCGTGTTGAGACATGTTCAGTGATGACCCTTCATTTGTGAGGATGGATCCCCGATGGAAACACCCCTTTACAGCTTTGATAGCCGGGCCTACAGGGTGTGGGAAAACGGCATTTGAGCAAAAGTTTATACAGAATCTTCACGAGTTAGTTGTCATCGTACTGGAGGAAGTTTATATGGTGTTATGGGGAATGGCAGCCAATGTACAAGACAATGGGGTCAGCGAGATTTATCGAGGGTCTACCAGACATCGATAAAATGGAATGCAGTAAGAAGAGATGGCATATCGTCCTCGATGGCTTGGTGTCAGAGACAGACGAGAGGGTAACAAAATTATTCACCAAAGAAAGTAATCTCAGAGATGTGAGTGTGATGTACATTGTTCAAATTCTATTCGGAACAAATAAGGAACATAGAATCATAAGCCTCAATACCCATTATATAGTCCTTTTCAAGAACCCAAGAGGCGGAAGTTAAATATCAAATCTTGTTAAGCAAATATACCCCGGTCAGGGGCTTACCACCAAGATAATTTTAAAGTCGCAACGTTTCCTCACTTTTACTTGCTGGTGGACATTCGTCAGGAAACACTGGATCATCTTAGGTTGAGAACAAAGATATTCCCAGGGGAGAGACAAATCGTCTACGTACCAAAGTAACAAAAATGTGTGTTGAAGCACTTAGACGACACGGTGAAATGTTGAAATGTATTCGCGCCGCCACGCCGAGTGGTTTAAGAGCCGTATTGAAAACAGCGTTCAAAGTCCACAGTTAGAGGCTTTCCGGAAATACATCTTCCGTCGACCGTCAGGTTCATATATGTCAAACCAAAATGTTGAAAATTGAACGGATTAGCACCATTAAAGGCCCTGTCGGTAATCAGATCAATCACTATACAGATTGGTGTTTGAGACAAAAATAAATTGTCTTGATTGTGGAAGAACATTCCGCTAGCGATCGAAAATATTTTGATGGTAACCCTCTTGATTGGTTACCGAGCATTCCCATTTCAAATGTTTTTTTCGTGGGCCAGAGAAATCATCAGGTTTAGCTTTGTTTTCCTGACCATGAGTGCGGCGTAAGTGATCACACTCTTATAACCCACAGACCTATCATGAGCCATGATGTTGATTACGTCCTTAGAGGGTGTGAGTTTGATCTTTACGTCGACTCTGTTTAACATGTATCGATCCTGCACAAAGACGTCAGAGTGCAAACGATCCATCATTTCAACCTTTTTACTACACGAAGTTAAATTGCGCAGTGTTTTAAATCTCTCGTTATCCTGCATATTATCGTGGTGGCCTGATGTGTCTTTGTAGAACAGAGCGGCCGTCAAGTGTACCGTTTTCGCATCCTCCCATAGTTTAGCGTAGCCTCGAACACTGCTCTAAAAGGATAACTATTCTCCGATGGTGTAATCAACGTATCGTTTAGAGATGCGTCGACTTGTAAAAAAAGACTGTGAAGATACACGTTGACTGGCCCTACTTTGGCATCCGATGGTAAACTATCCCCAATAAGGAAGGTGATGATGGCCCGCAGATGCAAAAAAAAATGTTGAAAAGATATAGATACTCATTACTGTTTCCAGAAATGAAAAACTCGATGGGTGTACCATGCGATAAGACCGTGATCGGGCGAATTTCAATCAATTGGCCCGAGCCTAGAGATGTCTGTGTCGGTGGAATTGGATAAATCCAAACCAGCGTGAAGACAGTCATACGACTTGGGGTGAATGAGGGACATTATTAATCTAAAATATCCTTTGCCACCGACACCCTTGTCTTCTTCTTGTGTGCAGAATGAAATGGAAACCGTCTGATGGTTTTATCCTCTTCGTAACGGGTTCTACGGGTGGTGGTTCCTTCATGACCTGCTTTCTGCTTCGTCGTAAACCATTTCCTGATTGGTTGTTACCAGTCAGGTGGTCTACGGCCCCGTGTATCAACCGCTGGACGACCTCCTTAGCTCGTTCTTTGAAAGATTCGCCGATATTTCTCCCGGCTAATGCGTCCTGTGCGACCTGCTGACCGGTCCCCAACCCTTCTCTGAGCAAAGCTTTACATCATGTTTTTAACCAGGGTAAAATAACCCTCCCGATTTCCCCAAAGAAACTACCGATCCCTCGACCACTCTAATTTCGACCTCCTATAAACACGGGCATTCCATCACCCGCCTGACAGCAGTAAAAGTCTTCGTATAACTCAGCATCGCGATGAAGGGGTGTGTGTCTCAACATTATACCAGATCAAGATGTTTCTTCACTCGAAAGTGTACCGTTAGCACCGACGTCCCGCTGGTGAATGGGATGGTTTTTCCGTGTTCCTTGGCTAAAAGGATTTCCACGGCATCAAAAGAAAATCTGCTCAGGGGGACGTAGTGAGGCTTGTCGTAGATCTGAAAAACCACGGTGTCTTATCTGTTGAGAACAGGCACACTTCTGAGTTGTACCATCACATCCTCGACGGGTCTGGGTGATACAAGATCGCAGTAGACGAGTATATTTTTCGCAACACTTTTAAAGTTCATTGCACCCACGATGTAGATATCGGGCGCTGCGTCTGTTGTGCATGTCGTAGGGAAGGCTAAGATGTTTTTCAAAGGGTCGCTTATGGTAACGCTGACTCCTTTTTCGTAGAGTTTAAAGATAGCTTTATTCACCTCCTTCGCGTAAAGGAATCTCATTTTGGATGCTTTTACACCCGCCCTGGAATATTCCTCTTTTATGATTACCGCATTCAACGCGCCGATGAAAGCCTCTGATATCTTGTATAACCCCGGTGCCAGGGTCACGGTGAAGGGAGATCTAACCCTACGAATTTCGTTGTTAGCGAGAGGCTCGTAACGAATTCAGACATCAACCTCTATTACATTGAAATAATTTAGCGGAAACTCTATCTCCACCAGTTCGATCTCATACAGCGTCGAAATGTCACTGGTCTGAGGGAGTTTAACAAAAAAAGTGGCCGGGGTTATTTTCCTTAAGGATCTCCATAGAGGCATTGCTGGGTAGCGTGAAATAAAAACTCATGTTTCCACGATTCACCGTCTCGTCTCCAACCTTGGATTCGGTAGTACGTAACCAAAACAGCTGCTCAGTAGGGCTATCCACAATTTTCTGTCATTTTATGTCTGGATTTTAGATGGTCAGATTAAACAGCGAGATTGCGACAACGACATATATAACCACCGTTTGACACATAAAGACAATCTCTATTCGGGGTAATAGTTTCCCAAATACCGGCCAGAGCGTGGTTGTCTCTCTCTCCCTCTCGAGTTTAGGGCTCGCAAAACAGGCTCTTCAAACGTTTCGCCTTCTTCTTCTGATGACATCTCTAGTTTTTGTATCTGACAATGTCCTTGGTCGGTACCCAACTGTTGAATGAGGAATCATACCCAAACCGCATAATTAGACTCTCTTTTCGCTCCAATGCTGTGCGACGTTCGGTTATGATACCGTCGATTCTGTACTCGTGCTTGTCTCTTAACTTTTTTAATTTCTTGCGCGTAGAATGACCACTCTACTTCATCACCCTTATCGTCTTTCAACACATATGTAACGGGTTTTGTTTCATTTCGACTGATGATAAACAGTTCCTCCGTCCAAATCGGAGCATAACCTTTTTTTTAAAAATTGGCTCTGCCCAGTACCAGTCTAACTCGATCACCGGCCTTATACAGGGGTCTTTCAAATTTAAAACTGCGGTTGTTACTATACAACGTGTTCCACACCTGTTCTTGATTGTCTCTGCTAACGTCGACCAGTGCCATTTTTATTCTTCTGTGATACGAATGGTTATAACTTCGAAGTAGGGCGGGTAGGACTAGGACATAAGACAGCTGATTGATTTCGTGAAATATCGCCACATCCGTTGTTTCAGAGTCCTATTAAAGCGTTCCACGACGGCAGCCTTGATATCTTCGTTCTGTGTAGCGAAAAAGTGAACGTTGTCAGCGAGAAATTTCTAAATTGTTCTGTTCAGAATCTCTGACCCCTTGTCGGTTTGAAAACTCGCGGGTTACCCATCAAGAAATATCTTACTGAAAACTTCCACTAAGGATTTGCCAGGGTTGGTTCTTATCGGTACAGACCACGCGAATTTATTGAAAACACCCATGCAAGAAACGAAATAGGAATACACATCGTTGTGTTTTTTTTTTATGTCTCAAATCAATTAGGTCTGCTTGATATTGCTGATAGGGCCCCGTTATAATGGGACGCCTTTCAAATCTTCGACAAATTGGCTTATGCAGGCTATAAGTGTCCTGGTGACTTAACCACCAATTAATCACTTTAATTCCTACTTTATTGTTACGTTGCATAGTCGTTGCACCACTATACGCACCTGGTTGACTAGGGTCAAAGTAATGACGTCTCAATATTTTCTCCATGGTTCCCATTTGGTGTTAGGATTCTGCTTTTTCTTTATGATGGTCTCATTTTATACGTGGTTACCTGCGGAGTGTTTTCATTACTTGTCTTTGGGGTTTCCGCTGCTGCCTTGGTCTACTCTGGTGGTGCCTTGAGTGGTGGTGGTGGTGGTGGAGAAGGTGTTCTTTCTGTTGAGGTGTTGTGTTGAATGAGATCGACTGAACCCAATGACCGTCGTTTATACTGCTCCAATCTAGTTAAATACTGATGTAGAGCATGTTGGTACACTCTGGCCTATCAACGGGTGCTAAATCACCGCGGTCTAGGATACGTTGCATTTCATCATCTAAATCTCTCAAGTTGTCACCGATCGCCTCGGGTGGGGTATACGTGGTAATAGTCTGTTTAAGACCCTCTAGTAATTGAGAACCATCAAGATCATTTTTGGCCATAGCTACGCACCTAGTACTCCACCGAGAACACTTAATATAGGTCGGATCAAAGCACATATGAACCCACCAGTTTGTATAATCTCTTTCCGCCGCTTAAGACTCAGTTTCTTTTTAGTGAGAAGTCTCAACGTTCTTATGTCGACGTAGCTTTTATTTATGTCGCTGAGTGACAGTGATTTCCTTTTAATATGTTATGACAACACTCGCACAAAAAGTGAATGAGTTCGGGAGAGGCTATTTTCAATATGGCTCTTAAACCACTCGGCGTGGCAGCGCGCATACAATTTATCATTTCACCGTGTCGTCTAAGTGCTTCAGCACACATTTTTGTTACTTTGGTACGTAGACGATTTGTCTCTCCCCTGAAAATATCATTGTTCTCAACCCTAGATGATCCGGTGTTTCCTGACGAAGGTCCACCAACAAGTAATAGTGAGGTGTGGGTCGGGGTATACTTTTACAGACCAACATCAACATATATTATTACTAGCGCCATCGTCTTCGCTGTATCTCTTTATCAACTAACTTTTAACTAACAATAACAAGCTTCTACACTAACAATAACAAACTTCTACACTAACAATAATAAACTTCTACACTAACAATAACAAACTTCTACACAAACAATAATAAACTTCAGCAATGACTATAAACAGTACCACACTTCTCAGACATTAACCAACTGCTACTGTAACAAGGGTTGTTGATTTCTCTTTCTTTAGATGCAACTTTTGACCCTCATGAGACCTCTTTACCTTCTTTTCTGGAAGACTACCAGAAGATATACGTTACAAGTACGTTGTTTTTATGTTTTCACTCCACATTTATGTAGATTAATGGTTTTCTCTTAATTGAAGATGTCAGTTAATACAGTTTATTTTGTCTGTGCTTGATGAAAGATCTTTATATGTGCTTCATAGACTACACAAAGCATTTGACAAAGTAACGCATGTGGAAATAATAAATATGTAGGAGAAATTAAACATTGATTGCAAGGATCTGCGAATCATAAAAGAACATGTACTAGCAACAAACAGCAGCTATACGAATTAGCAACCAAACAGGACAATTCCAATATATAAAACAATGAGTCAGACAAGGCTGTGTTCTGTCGCCGAATTTTTTTTCACTTTACAGTGAAAATATTATGAGATCAATAGTAGACAAAAAAGGAATTGAAGTCAACGGTCACAACATAAATAATTTGCGAAATGCGGATGACACTATATTAATAGCAGAGACTGAGAATGAACTACAAGAAATGATAGACGTAATAGTAAAGGGAAAGCAGCAAGAAAGGTCTCCGTCTGAATAGTAAGAAAACAGAAGTAATGGTCATATCGAAGAATCAATCATCACCATCATGAAACGTAAAAATAAACAGGACAAATCTGAAACAAGTGCAACACGTCAAATATGACAACACATGATGATGATGATGTTGACTTTCGTGTAGTCGATAGAATATTTTGGTTGTTATGTGTTTGTCACGTATATGTTTATTGTAGTGTCGTAGATAGTTCAATATGTTAATTGCTTTGTTTTATTTTCATGTTTATGTTATATAATTTATATATATATATATATATATATATATATATATATATATATATATATATATATGTATGTATGTATGTGCGTGCGTTTAATTTTTATTTACCGTATTTATGAGGTTAAATAACATAATTTGTATTGTCTATGATATGTCTGAAGATATCAAAAGCTAGAGAAGCATTTGTTGCAATGGGAAACATGGAAATCCAAAGAAATTAGATTAAATACTAACATAACAATTTTCAACTACAATGCTAAGACAGTCTTATTATATGGCTGTGAAACATGGATAACAACACAATTGACAATTATGAAGATACAGACTTTCATTAATGGATGCTTACGCAGAATAAAAAGATAGAAATAGCAAGACATCACTAACATAGAATTATGGAAATGTACCAGTCAAATACTAGTGGAAAAAGAGATACAGCGAAGACGATGGCGCTGGATTGGACACATACTGCGGAAGCGAACTGAGAGTATTACACAACAACCTCTTTTTTGGAATCTCCAAAGGAAAAGACAAAGAGGAAGACCAAGGAATTCTTGGAGAAGACTTATAGAAGCAGAGATGAAGATGATGAGGAAGACATGGAATGATCTTAAAAGAATGGCAAAAAACAGAACGACTTGGAAAGTGTTTGTTGAAGACCTATGCTCCACTGGGAGCTGAAAGGTAGAAGAGGAAGAGAAGATATTGTCAATGAAGTTAAATTACATGATTGATATTATCCATGAAATTAAATAACATAATTGATATTATCAATGAAGTTAAATAACATAATTGATATTATCCATGAAGTTAAATAACATAATTGATATTATCCACAAGGTTAAATAACATATTTGATATTATCCATGGATCATGATAACATAATTGATATTATCCATGAAGTTAAATAACATAATTGATATTATCCATGAAGTTAAATAACATAATTGATATTATCCATGAAGTTAAATAACATAATTGATATTATCCATGAAGTTAAATAACATATTTCTGAGGTAAGACGTCTGTCTCTGGACAAGAAAGTCTAGTGTTCGATTCCTCCAACAGGTAATGTAGAAAAAGAAAAACTGAATCTGTGATTTCTTCATGACTTTCCTCTCCCCTCGTCCCCGGGTAGTCAATTCCAATGATTTCCTTCTCGGAAAGCTGAAAAAAATAGGACGTCCCGTTTGCGCTTTGCGCATGTTAAAACCCCTTTGCAGTTTTAAATGGAAAAGAGTAGGCAAAAAAATGACCACTGCCCGGGCCAGGTTAATAGGAAACAAATCTACCCAAAATCGAACGTCAAAATTCTCGACGATAAAATTATGAGAGTACCTCTGAAGTGGGAGATTATCTGCATGTATGGCGGGGGGCGCCTGAGCACGCGACTGTCGGTGTAGAAAATAGGAAACGGTGAAATTCACGCAAAATTTTGTTGCTCGGGTCTGATATCTACAGATATAAACCTGGCGAACGGCAAACAAACAAACAACAGATGAACAAACTACATTCGTTTACTTAATGACAACACATCATTTTCCTGTATTTATTATTATTTATTATATTTTTTATATATATATATATTTTTTTTCTTGCCTCTTTTATATATTCAATTTATGTTTTCGTGTATTTTTTGTGTATATTCGATTTATTTTTCCGTGAATCTTGTATATATACAATTTATGTTTTCGCGTATCTTGTATATACTCAATTTATGTTTTAGTGTAACTTGTATATATTACTTGTTTTACAATCGATTTTACTCTATTTTTCTTGTTATTATGACCATCATCATCATCATCACAGTTGCACAATTGACGAACCATTTTCGAACCGGAGGTGCCTCCGATATCCACCTCGAGGAGATTCGACGAGCACTCCGCCAACGTGCACGAACTCCGTAACACTGCCAGGGGTCCAAATTGAGATTATGTTTTTGCTGACAATGCTTTGTTTCCCCTGGCAGCGACCAAATGCATGACCTACTCTTTTAGGTTCCATCTTGTGAAGATTCTTTAACGTCTTCTTTGACTATTCTGCCTGCCAAGCGTCATGTAAATGCCCATGTACTCCTTTGGTATCGCATTACGGATCCGTCTGTATAGATGACTGTATCTTCCTCGTCGGTGTTACCTCAGGTAACACAGGTGTTATCCCAGGTGTTATCCCAGGTGTTATCCCAGATGTTATCCCACATGTTATCCCAGGTGTTATCCCAGATGTTATCCCAGGTGTTATCCCACATGTTATCCCAGGTGTTATGCTAGATGTTATCCCAAATGTTATCAAGATGTTATCCCAGATGTTATCCCAGGTGTTATCCCAGATGTTATCACAGGTGTTATCCCAAATGTTATCCCAGATGTTATCCCAGTAGTTATCCCAGATGTTATCCCAGATGTAATCCCAGGTGTTATCCCAAGTGTTATCCCAGATGTTATCCCAGGTGTTATCCCAGATGTTATCCCAGGTGTTATCCCACATGTTATCCCAGGTGTTATGCTAGATGTTATCCCAAATGTTATCCAAGATGTTATCCCAGATGTTATCTCAGGTGTTATCCCAGATGTTGTCTCAGGTGTTATCACAGGTGTTATCCCAAATGTTATCCCAGATGTTATCCCAGCAGTTATCCCAGATGTTATCCCAGGTGTTATCCCAGATGTTATCCCAGATGTTATCCCAGGTGTTATCCCAGGTGTTATCCCAGGTGTTCTCCCACATGTTATCCCAGGTGTTATCCCTGATGTTATCCCAAATGTTATCCCAGATGTTATCCCAGATGTTATCCCAGATTTTATCCCAGGTGTTATCCCAGATGTTATCCCAGATGTTATCCCAGGTGTTATCTGAGGTGTTATCCCAGATGTTGTCCCAGGTGTTATCCCAGATGAGAACACACATTTAAAACAAACAAAGCAACCGAAACGGTTTAAGCGAACTGCGTTAGCCTCTGCAAAAACAGGGTAACATGCAGCCATTTTGATTTTGCATTGTCAATTTGTGGCCGTTAGCAAGGTCGAACTTCAGTACGAGCCATGTCGGTCGCATGGACGACAATTCGAAACGACATCACCGAAAACAGAGTGCCCACAGTCACTCTAAACTTCAATTCTCTCGAATAAATGGTTGAGGCTTATCAGAATAGAAAGAACTAGAATTTTGCGCTTCCCTCAACACCCGATTGATACAAGATGGAGTGAAGAAATTGAAACGTATAAACGCGCAAACAAGCACAAAAACAAAAGAACAATACATTTAATGAGAACTTTTACTTCTGCCATTCGTACTTACTTTCATTTAGGCCCCCCAGATGACGTCAGCCTCCAACTATCGGGCACTTTGACTCTCTCTGACATCATAATCATTGACTGTCGGAGCCAATTGACCTACTTTGGAAACCCACCGGTTAACATAACGATTTGGGTATGTCTTATATTTATTTACCTGATTTGATTAGAAGGGTTAAGATGTTTTATCTTTTGTCTGGGTTCTATCTTTATTTACTAACAGATCTGGTGTTTTCTATTTTCGTATATGTTATATTGATGTCAGATCAGGTAAGTTAACCTGCTACTGTATGCAGTGGGAGCCGCGATAGCTCAGTAGTTAGTGAACTGGACTATAAAGGACGAGACATCGAGTTCGATCCTGATCGACGGCTTCCGAGTTCACCCAAATTTAAATGGGTATCGGATTTTGTTATGGGTAAGTGAAGCGACAGGGATGTAAAATTGACCACATTACCCAAAAATCATGTGCTGAAGGTCTGTAAAAATTATGGTCACTAACACCAAATTTCCTATACGCTGATATAATATATATATTGAGGTGATGGGGCTCTTTACCTTACTTACTTACTTTATGTAATAAACAGTATTACCTGCGGCTGCCCTGCTGCCTTGCAGGTATGCTCGGGAGAGTAAAAGTCTAAAGGAGAGTGCCCTGAAGTAAAACAACCCGACTGCCATGTGGGTGAGACATTTTAGTCAAAGGCTAGCGGAGTCAACCGTAAACAAACCGATGGAAAGCAGTCGGAGTTTGTCTATCCCAGGCTATGCTGGGAAACTACTAGTCCAGCCTAGAGATACTGCAATACTAGGTCTTCTACATCAGTAAGAGTCGCCACTAGAGGGAACGCGACGATCCTAGCTTCTGTTAGCCAGCCTGCTTTGACGCAGGCTCAATGCTAGGTCTTCTACATCAGTGAGAGTCACCACTACTGGGAACACGGTGATCTTAGCTCCTGCTAGCCAGCCTGCTTTGACGCAGACTCAATGCTAGGTCTTCTACATCAGTAAGAGTCACCACTACAGGGAACGTGGCGATCTAGCTTGTGTGAGCCAGCCTGTTTTAACGCAGGTCAAGTACTAAGTCTTCTATATCAGTGAGAGTCACCACTACTGGGAACACGGCGATCCTAGCTTCTGTTAGCCAGCCTGCTTTGACGCAGACTCAATGCTAGGTCTTCTACATCAGTAAGAGTCACCACTACAGGGAACGTGGCGATCTAGCTTGTGTGAGCCAGCCTGTTTTAACGCAGGTCAAGTACTAAGTCTTCTATATCAGTGAGAGTCACCACTACTGGGAACACGGCGATCCTAGCTTCTGTTAGCCAGCCTGATTTGACGCAGACTCAATGCTAAGTCTTCTACATCAGTGAGAGTCACCACTACTGGGAACACGGTGATCCTAGCTTCTGTTAGCCAGCCTGATTTGACGCAGGCTCAATGCTAAGTCTTCTACATCAGTGAGAGCCACCACTACAGGGAACACGGTGATCTTAGCTCCTGCTAGCCAGCCTGATTTGACGCAGACTCAATGCTAAGTCTTCTATATCAGTGAGAGTCACCACTACTGGGAACACGGTGATCCTAGCTCCTGCTAGCCAGCCTGATTTGACGCAGGCTCAATGCTAAGTCTTCTACATCAGTGAGAGCCACCACTACAGGGAACACGGTGATCTTAGCTCCTGCTAGCCAGCCTGATTTGACGCAGACTCAATGCTAAGTCTTCTACATCAGTGAGAGCCACCACTACAGGGAACACGGTGATCCTAGCTCCTGCTAGCCAGCCTGATTTGACGCAGACTCAATACTAGGTCTTCTACATCAGTGAGAGCCACCACTACAGGGAACACGGTGATCCTAGCTCCTGTTAGCCAGCCTGTTTGACGCAGGCTCAATACTAGGTCTTCTACATCAGTGAGAGCCACCACTACAGGGAACACGGTGATCCTAGCTCCTGTTAGCCAGCCTGATTTGACGCAGACTCAATACTAGGTCTTCTACATCAGTGAGAGCCACCACTACAGGGAACACGGTGATCCTAGCTCCTGCTAGCCAGCCTGATTTGACGCAGGCTCAATACTAGGTCTTCTACATCAGTGAGAGCCACCACTACAGGGAACACGGTGATCCTAGCTCCTGTTAGCCAGCCTGTTTGACGCAGGCTCAATACTAGGTCTTCTATATCAGTAAGAGCCACCACTACAGGGAACACAGCGATCCTAGCTCCTGCTAGCCAGCCTGATTTGACGCAGGCTCAATACTAGGTCTTCTATATCAGCAACAGCCACCACTACAGGGAACACAGCGATCCTAGCTCCTGCTAGCCAGCCTGATTTGACGCAGACGGTTACCGGGTGAGAACACGAGGAGGTAGAACTGCTAGGTCTTAGGTCAGTTGATGCCCCCCACCCCCCTCCCCACCCCCCACCTGTTCCTGCGACCTGCGGACGACCAACCAGTGCTTGTGCTACACACTGCATACCAGCAGAGTCGGATGTGTTATCATGTAGTTATAGTTAGTCGAAGGCCCCGGTATCACTGCAATCGAATTAAAATCCATAATTGTTCAACCGCCCCGTGCCAGTGGAATCATTGGAATTAACATCTCATTTCTTTGAAGGATCCAAACATAGAAAGGCAGCTGCAGTCCCCATCATGGCAGCCACAGCACACGTCAAAAAACATGAAGCGCAACCGCACCGGAATTGAACGCAGCCGAACTGTCCTTCGTCATACGATATCATCATTCATCGTAAGCAATCGGAATATCGAAACACGATCCGGAAGTAAAGCACAACTCACGGCGTGCACAGAGCACTAAACTCAGTAGCTACGGCAACAAGCCGCTATCATGAATATGTGTTCTACCTTTGTTGATTAGCATGTTTGATGTGTATTCAGAGCCGAATTGAGACTTGGAGTGGCCCTAAAGCTAAATAACACCCCATTCTCTTTACCGATTAAAATTGAACTTCAGAAATCCATAGTTGAAAATGGTGTAGCGCCAAACAGAAATTCTAAAAAGATATGCATAGATACATGAGTTATAAGAAATGTTAGACATTATAGTGAAGGAAAGAAAAAATAAAGGACTCGGCCTTAATAGCAAAACGACAGAAGTAATGGTAGCAACAAAGATATGTTAGACATTGTAGTGAAGGAAAGAACAAATAAAGGACTCTGCCTTAATAGCAAAACGACAGAAGTAATGGTAGCAACAAAGAAAAAAGACTTCACAGTAATACACAATAAAGACAAGTGGAACAATATTAAAACAGGTAAATGGATTTAAATATTTGGGAACATTGCTAACTTCAGATGGTAGATATACAACAGAGGTAAAATGCAGAATGGCTCAGGTAAAGCAGCTTTCCAAAAAATGAGGAATATACTGTGCAATCCATTTTTTGACAATAGAAACAAGGGAAAGAGTTATTAAATGTTATGTATAGGCAGTCTTAACATATGGATGTAAATCATGCACAATGGAACAACAGACAAGAAAATCAATGAAGGCTGTAGAAATGTGGTTTTACAGAAGAATGTTGAGAATACCATGGACAGCTAAGAAGAGTAATGAAAACGTTCTGAAAAGAAGCCAAATCAAAAAGAGAGCTAATTTCCAATATTTGGAAGAAACAATCTTCATTTTTTGGCCATGTAATGAGAAGAGAACAGCTGGAATATATTGTAACAACTGGGAAAATTGAGGGACGAAGAGATAGAGGCAAACAAATATAAAAGATATCAGACAGCTAAGAGAATGGCTTGACAGAATGTCAACAACAGAAATGATAAATAACTGTCGAAATCGAAAGTTGTGGAGAGACATGATCACCAACAGCATCAGACATGGTACTTGATGATGATGATAATTATAATATATATATTTTTTTCTATGCTGATAATTATATTATTGATATCAAATTGCTAATTAGTCTAGAGAAAATTGATTGCAGTTACCAAAATATTGATGTCAATGAGACAGAAAACACGTGTTATTGATGTACCACATATGTAATATGTAGACTTTGAACCTTCTTTCTGACATCCCCTGCACCTTCTTTCAACTCCGAACGTATGAACCTCGTCCTTCCTTCGTAAATTGTTGAAACGAAGTCGAGAAGGGGATAGTGTGACTGGGTGAAGCACTATCTCCTTATTCTGTGTCCAGGCAGAGTAGGCAAAATGAAATGAGGAAGATGTCTCCACTGAATGGAAGAAAACCGCATCCCTAAGCAAATATTATACCGTGAACTAGTGCACGGAAACCCAGCCGACTGTGCTGCCGATGTTGGAAGAACCTGTGTTAGATTTACACTGGAAGCGGTGTGAGTTGTACTCGTGGTTGGGACAAAAATACTCCCGCGGTTACCCAGGCGCTGGCAGAAATGTGTATCAGGGTAGTACTCTGTGAAGGTGAGGAATGTCGCCTCGCATCGTGAGTTTCGATGCTTGAAGCGACACTGTCCAGAAGTCTCCGAATACTTATGGAGAGGCGGCCGAACACATGTGGGTGAAATCTCGCGTGCTAAGATGTCGATTCAAGTCTCGTACTTGACCTTTACCTTTTACGGAAAAAGACAAATCGGCAGACCTCAACTACGATATAGAGATATCTGTAAATCATATCTGAATGACTTCTCCATCTGAAAACATGAATGGGAACAGCTGGCAAGTGATCGCACATCATGGAGAGCATGTATAAAAAAATGGCATAACAACATTTAAGGCCTGACTTGTTCATTCAGTGGCCGTGTGTGTTTGTCAAACATTGGTAGAATTAGCCACGAGAGAAGCTGTTCGGCAAAAACAAAACCTTAAAAAAATGCACAATAGCCTCGACTAGACTGTCTGACGAGACGAAAAGGGACATATACACAGTAGCCTCGACTAGACTGTCTGATGAGACGAAAAGGGACATATACACAGTAGCCTCGACTAGACTGTCTGATGAGACGAAAAGGGACATATACACAGTAGCCTCGACTAGACCGTCTGAAGAGATGAAAAGGGCCATATACATATGCAACGTTGATGGGTAAACAAATAACTCTGTTTAGTTCACCATTTTAGCTTACAATTATTGGAGGTGATGAGGCCGGTGCTTTTCTTACTCGCTTTATTTCTGCCCTGCCCCCCCCTTTTTCCAGATCAGTGGAGCAAGTACATAGGGTTACCAGGTTTATGTTGGTAAAGAAAGGAAGATTGTTTTGTTTTATTTTTTCGTCAGGAAGAATTTCCCAGTTTTTGTTAGGAAAAAAAAAAGATTTCCCGGCTTTTTTAAGATAAAAGAATCATTTAGTGGCTTTTTGTCAGGGAAAAAAGGAAGATTTCCCGGCTTTTTTGTCAGGGAAAAAAGGAAGATTTCCCGGCTTTTTTGTCAGGGAAAAAAGGAAGATTTCCCGGCTTTTTTAAGATAAAAGAATCATTTAGTGGCTTTTTGTCAGGGAAAAAAGGAAGATTTCCCGGCTTTTTTGTCAGGGAAAAAAGGAAGATTTCCCGTTTTTTTGTCAGGGAAAAAAGGAAGATTTCCCGGTTTTTTTGTCAGGGAAAAAAGGAAGATTTCCCGTTTTTTTGTCATTAAAAAGTGAAAATTTCCTTGTTTTTGCCAGGAAAGGGGGGGGGGGGGGGGTAAAAAGTAAGATTTCTCGATTTTTGTCAGGAACGAAAGGAAGTTATGTTTTTCTGTCAGGAAATAAAAAAAAGGACAATTTTCCCAGTTTTTGGCCAGGAAATGAGGGAAAATTGTCAAGACTAATCGTAATCCATTGAACACATCGACAAGACAAAGAGTATTAGCTTACGCTGTTTTGGCCAGGTAGCTCAGTCACAGATATACCAATCTACTACATCGAAACTATTTACGTTATCGCCAGCCATGAGCCAAATTTGTGTCTTCTTCTCCTTCTAACTTTTTAGCTCACAGTGGAGCATAGGTCTTCAACAAACACTTTCCAAGTCGTTCTGTTTTTTGCCATTCTTTTAAGATCATTCCATGTCTTCCTCATCATCATCATCTCTGCTTCTATAAGTCTTCTCCAAGAATTCCTAGATCTTCCTCTTTGTCTATTCCCCTGGGGATTCAAAAAAGGGCCTGTTGTGTAATACTCACAGTTGGCTTCCGAAGTGTGTGTCCTATCCAGCACCATCGTTTTCGGTGTATCTCTTTATCCATTGGTGTTTGACTGGTACATTTCCATAATTCTATGTTTGTGATTTTATCCTGCCATTTCCATCCTTTTATTCTGCGTAAGCATCCGTTAATGAAAGTCTGTATCTTCGTGATTGTCAATTTTGTTGTTCTCCATGTTTCACAGCCATATTATAGAACCGACTTAACATTTGAGTTGAAATTTTTTTTTTTGTATTTAACCTAATTTCTTTGGATTTCCATACGTTTCCCAGTGCAATGAAAGCTCCTCTTGCTTTTGATATCCTTATTTTGGTATCGTTTTCTGTTCCTCCCTCTTTATCTATATTACTGCCCAGATATATGTAAGATTGTACGTCTAGTAGAGGTATTTCTCCTAGTTTTATTTGATTTTTGCCAACTGCATTAATTCTCATAATGTTGGTCTTATCTCTATTAATTTTTAGTCCTAGCTGTTGTGATCTCTCATCAAGTATGTTCATTTTATCCTGCATCTGTTGATGGCTGTGTGATAGGAGAGCTGTGTCATCAGCAAAGTCTAAATCATCAAGTTGTTTGGTCAGTGACCACTGGATCCCATTTCTGTCGTTTTGAGTTATTTTCATAATCCAATCTATGGCCAGTAGAAAGAGAAATGGAGACAAAAGGCATCCCTGCCTTACTCCTGTTCTTATTTCAAATGCTTCTGTAATCTGTCCTTCACGCACCACACTACATTTTGTTCCTTCATACATTGTTTTTATCAGGTTAATAAACTTTATGGGGATTCCGTAATGACTCTGCAACTTCCAAAGCATTCTTCTGTCTAAACTATCAAATGCCTTTTCGTAATCTATGAATCCAATATAAAGTGGGGATTTTAGTTCTAAACTTTGTTCAACTATTACACGTAGAGTAGTTTTTTGATCAGCACATGGTATATTCTTCCTAAAACCTGCTTGTTCATCTCTCAAATGTTTCTCTATGGCCTCTTTTAGTCTCTCCAGAATGATTCTGCTTAATATTAATATTTTTCCTGGCACTGATAGTAGCATAATTCCCCTATAATTTGTGCACTCCTGTAAACTTCCTTTCTTTGGTAAATTGATCATATAAGCCATCAAAGCAGATATTAACACCTCTACCAAGATGTAACATAATCTATTAGACAAAATTTGGGAGAGGGAAGAACTACCTAAAGACTGGAAAGAATGTTATATTATCAAATTTGTGTAACACGGTCACATTTCCTGTGTATTTTAAAAATGTAGTCCAATATTTGTGCGAATGAAAAACGTACGAAATCGGTTCACTGGGAAAATGAAAAACGTAAACCGTAAATATAATTACAAAACGTAAAGCGTAAATATAATGACAAAACGTAAACCGTAAATATAATGACAAAACATAAACCGTAAATATAAGGACAAAACCTAAACCGTAAATATAATGACAAGACGTAAACCGTAAATATAAGGACAAAACCTAAACCGTAAATAAAATGACAAGACGTAAACCGTAAATATAATGACAAGACGTAAAATCTTAACTCTTTCCGTACGTTTCAACGCAGCTTGCGCCATGCCGATTTCGGTCATGTACGCTGAACCGCACAGCGCGTCACTCTCAATTTGATTAGTGTAAATCGTCATGAAAACATTCTTTTTTACACGTCTTGTATCATCTTGGTATTGGTGTGAAGTCTAACTCCTTGTTTAATTATCTAAAAATTCATGTATAATATGTTATATGTTAGATAAATATAAACATGTAGACTAATATTTAAAAACATAAAAAAATATATCGCTGAAATCTTTACCACTAAATTGAAAAAAATGTGGACTAGAAATGAGTATCAAAAAGACTAAAACTATGATCATAAACAAAGAAAATTCTCAAGACCTACAATTAAATATCACAGTTGAAGGTATACATCTGGAGACAGTCCACAGTTACAACTGCCTGGGACATACTATAACCATTGATGGAAAATGGAAAACTGAAATAAACAAAAGAATAGGTATGGCAAAAAGTAATTTCACTGCCATGAAAAATATACTAACAACAAAACAAATATCAACAGGGCTGAAACTAAGAATGGCAAAATATTACATCTTCTCAATATTCCTGTATGGTGCAGAAACATGGACATTAGACAAGAAAACAGAACAGAAAATTGAAGCCTTTGAAATGTGGATTTATAGAAGAATAGGTAGAATTGGATGGAAACAAAAGATAACAAACGATGAAGTTTTAAAACAACTGAAAATAAAAAGAGAACTGCTGAACACAATTAAGACAAGACAAATGAAATTTGTGGGGCATGTTAAAAGACAACAGCCTACTAAAAGTAATACTGGAAGGAAAAATACAAGGTAAAAGAGGCAGAGGCAGACCAAGACTAACATGGACGAGTAACATCAAAAGATGGACAAGTCAGTCTATGTCAGCCTGCACCATCAAAGCAAAAAACAGAGTAGAATGGCGATCCATGGTAGCCAACCTTCGTTGCGAAGAGGGCACACGATGATGATGATGATGATGATGAAATTGATAAAAAACCTTCTGTCCTGAAAGTGTTAGGGTAAAAAACGTAGAAACTAGCAACCCTACAAATACACCTTACGAGGGTGACATATTTTCATTTATAATCACGTGTTCTTTGTTTTTTCTTCTCAGAAAAATGAAAAAGTTCTTACAAGTGAACAAATGAAGAAAGTTGTTCGCAGCCCAATGCCAAATGAAAATCAAGAATTCAGCGCTTCATGCGGGTAACAGCAGCATCTGAAGAACGCATGATTTTATGTGCCTGCAAAATCAATGAAAAGAATACAATAATTTTGTTCCCTATAATATTAAAATTTTCCCATTATTCCAGGGTTTGCAACAATCACATTCTTATGTTATTCCGTGTTTTCCAATAATTAAATTTTTCAGTTATTCCAGGATTTCCACCAATCAAATTCTTATGTTGTTCCAGGTTTTCCAACAAATAACAATTTTGCCGTTATTCCAGGTTTTTCCAAAAATCAAGTTCTTATGTTATTCCAGGTTTTTCCAAAAATCAAGTTCTTATGTTATTCCAGGTTTTTCCAAAAATCAAGTTCTTATGTTATTCCAGGTTTTTCCAAAAATCAAGTTCTTATGTTATTCCACGCTTTCTAATAAAACAATACATCCGTTTTACAGTTTTTTTCAGCAAACAAATTCCTCTTTTATTCCAGTTTTTCAAAAATTCAAATTCTTCCCTATTCCACAGTTTCCAAACAATCAAATTCTTATGTTTTTCCACGATTTTCAAACAATCAAATTCTTGTGTTATTCCAAAATTTTAAATAATCAAATTCTTCTGTTATTACCACGCCCTCCAGGAGCCAGATTCTTTTGTTATTACAACACCCTCCAGGAGTCCGATTCTTTTGTTATTACCACGCCCTCCAGGAGCCAGATTCTTTTGTTATTACCACACCCTCCAGGAGTCAGATTCTTTTGTTATTACCACACCCTCCAGGAGTCCGATTCTTTTGTTATTACCACACCCTCCAGGAGTCCGATTCTTTTGTTATTACCACACCCTCCAGGAGCCAGATTCTTTTGTTATTACAACACCCTCCAGGAGTCCGATTCTTTTGTTATTACCACGCCCTCCAGGAGCCAGATTCTTCTGTTATTACCACACCCTCCAGGAGTCCGATTCTTTTGTTATTACCACACCCTCCAGGAGTCCGATTCTTTTGTTATTACCACGCCCTCCAGGAGTCCGATTCTTTTGTTATTACAACACCCTCCAGGAGCCAGATTCTTTTGTTATTACAACACCCTCCAGGAGTCCGATTCTTTTGTTATTACCACACCCTCCAGGAGCCAGATTCTTTTGTTATTACAACACCCTCCAGGAGTCCGATTCTTTTGTTATTACAACACCCTCCAGGAGCCAGATTCTTTTGTTATTACAACACCCTCCAGGAGCCAGATTCTTTTGTTATTACAACACCCTCCAGGAGTCCGATTCTTTTGTTATTACCACGCCCTCCAGGAGCCAGATTCTTTTGTTATTACAACACCCTCCAGGAGCCAGAATCTTTTGTTATTACAACACCCTCCAGGAGCCAGATTCTTGTGTTATTACAACACCCTCCAGGAGCCAGATTCTTTTGTTATTACAACACCCTCCAGGAGTCCGATTCTTTTGTTATTACCACACCCTCCAGGAGCCAGATTCTTTTGTTATTACAACACCCTCCAGGAGCAAGATTCTTTTGTTATTACAACACCCTCCAGGAGCCAGATTCTTTTGTTATTACAACACCCTCCATGAGTCCGATTCTTTTGTTATTACAACACCCTCCAGGAGCCAGATTCTTTTCTTATTACAACACCCTCCAGGAGCCAGATTCTTTTGTTATTACAACACCCTCCAGGAGCCAGATTCTTTTGTTATTACAACACCCTCCAGGAGCCACATTCTTTTGTTATTACAACACCCTCCAGGAGTCTGATTCTTTTGTTATTACCACGCCCTCCAGGAGTCCGATTCTTTTGTTATTACAACACCCTCCAGGAGTCTGATTCTTTTGTTATTACCACACCCTCCAGGAGCCAGATTCTTTTGTTATTACAACACCCTCCAGGAGCCAGATTCTTTTGTTATTACAACACCCTCCAGGAGTCCGATTCTTTTGTTATTACAACACCCTCCAGGAGTCCGATTCTTTTGTTATTACCACGCCCTCCAGGAGTCCGATTCTTCTGTTATTACCACGCCCTCCAGGAGCCAGATTCTTCTGTTATTACCACGCCCTCCAGGAGCCATATTCTTTTGTTATTACAACACCCTCCATAAGCCATATTCTTTTGTTATTACAACACCCTCCAGGAGCCAGATTCTTCTGTTATTACCACGCCCTCCAGGAGCCATATTCTTTTGTTATTACAACACCCTCCAGGAGTCAGATTCTTCTGTTATTACCACGCCCTCCAAGAGCCAGATTCTTTTGTTATTACCACGCCCTCCAAGAGCCAGATTCTTTTCTTATTACAACACCCTCCAGGAGCCATATTCTTTTGTTATTACAACACCCTCCAGGAGCCATATTCTTTTGTTATTACAACACCCTCCAGGAGCCAGATTCTTTTGTTATTACAACACCCTCCAGGAGCCATATTCTTTTGTTATTACAACACCCTCCAGGAGCCATATTCTTTTGTTATTACCACGCCCTCCAGGAGTCAGATTCTTTTGTTATTACCACACCCTTCATGAGTCATATTTTTTTCTTATTTCCACGCCCTCCAGGAGTCAGATTCTTTTGTTATTACCGCGCCCTCCAGGAGTAATATTCTTTTGTTATAACCACGCCCTCCAGGAGTCCGATTCTTTTGTTATTACAACACCCTCCAGGAGCCATATTCTTTTGTTATTACCACGCCCTCCAAGAGCCAAATTCTTTTGTTATTACCACGCCCTCAAAGAGCCAGATTCTTTTGTTATTACCACGCCCTCCAGGGGCCAGATTCTTTTGTTATTACCACGCCCTCAAAGAGCCAGATTCTTTTGTTATTACCACGCCCTCAAAGAGCCAGATTCTTTTGTTATTACCACGCCCTCCAGGGGCCAGATTCTTTTGTTATTACCACGCCCTCCAAGAGCCAAATTCTTTTGTTATTACCACGCCCTCAAAGAGTCAGATTCTTTTGTTATTACCACGCCCTCCAGGGGTCAGATTCTTTTGTTATTACCACGCCCTCCAGGGGTCAAATTATTTTGTTATTACCACACCCTCCATGAGTCATATTTTTTTCTTATTTCCACGCCCTCCAGGAGTCAGATTCTTTTGTTATTACCGCGCCCTCCGGGAGTAATATTCTTTTGTTATAACCACGCCCTCCAGGAGTCCGATTCTTTTGTTATTACCACGCCCTCCAGGAGTCAGATTCTTTTGTTATTACCACGCCCTCCAGGAGTCAGATTCTTTTGTTATTACCACGCCCTCCAGGAGCCAGATTCTTTTGTTATTACCACGCCCTCCGGGAGTCAGATTATTCTGTTATTGTCACGCCCTCCGGGAGCCAGATTCTTCTGTTATTGTCACGCCCTCCAGGAGTCAGATTCTTCTGTTATTACCACGCCCTCCGGGAGTCAGATTCTTCTGTTATTGTCACGCCCTCCAGGAGTCAGATTCTTCTGTTATTGTCACGCCCTCCAGGAGTCAGATTCTTCTGTTATTACCACGCCCTCCGGGAGTCAGATTCTTCTGTTATTGTCACGCCCTCCGGGAGTCAGATTCTTCTGTTATTGTCACGCCCTCCAGGAGTCAGATTCTTCTGTTATTACCACGCCCTCCGGGAGTCAGATTCTTCTGTTATTGTCACGCCCTCCAGGAGTCAGATTCTTCTGTTATTACCACGCCCTCCGGGACTCAGATTATTTTGTTATTACCACACCCTCCAGGAGTCACATTATTTTGTTATTACCACGTCCTCCAGGAGTCACATTCTTCTGTTATTTTCACATCCTCCAGGATTCAGATTCTACTGTTTTTTTCACACCCTCCATGGGTCAGATTCTTGTTTTCATTACCACGCCCTCCACGAGTCAGATTCTTCTGTTATTACCACGCCCTCCAGGAGTCAGATTCTTTTGTTATTCTTCACACCCTCAATGAGCCAGATTCTTCTGTTATTTTTACACCCTCCAGGGATCAGATTCTACTGTTATTTTCACACGCTCCAGGGGATGATGAAGTAGATGGTTGTTGTGATAATGATGAAGTTGATGGTGGTTGTGATAATGATAAAGATGATTGTTGTTGTGATAATGATGAAGTTGATGGTTGTTGTGATAAAGATGAAGTTAATGGTGGTTGTAATAATGATGCAGTTGATGGTGATTGTGATAATGATGAAGTTGATGGTGGTTGTGATAATGATGAAGTTGATGGTGGTTGTGATAATGATGAAACTGATGTTGTTTTTGTGGTAATGATGGTGGTGATGCAGGTTCTGGTAAAGATGGTGGTGATGGTGGTTGTGTTAAAGATGAAGGTGATGGTCGTTGTGGTAAAGATGATGGTGATGGTGGTTGTCATAAAGCTGATGATGATGGTGGTTGTTGCAAAGATAATGGAGGTTGTGGTTTGTTATAAAGGAGATGATTATGATAGTGATGGTGGTTGTAATAAAGATGATGGCGATGGTGGTTGTGATAAAGATGATGGCGATGGTGGTTGTGATAAAGATGTTGGTGGTTGTGATAATGGTGATGGTGGTTGTGTTAAAGATGATGGTAGTTGTGAAAAAGATGATGGTAGTTGTGAAAAAGATGAAAGTGATAGTGGTTGTGATAAAAGTGGTGGTGGTTGTAATAAAGATGAAAGAGATAGTGGTTGTGATAATGATGAAGTTAATGGTGGTTGTGATAATGATGAAGTTAATGGTGGTTGTGATAAAGCTGATGATGATGATGGTTGTGATAATGATGAAGTTGATGGTGGTTGTGATATTGATGAAGTTGATGGTGGTTGTGATAATGAAGAAGTTGATGGTGGTTGTGATATTGATGAAGTTGATGGTGGTTGTGATAATGATGAAGTTGATGGTGGTTGTGATATTGATGAAGTTAATGGTGGTTGTGATAATGATGAAGTTAATGGTGGTTGTGATAAAGCTGATGATAACGATGTTTGTGATAATGATGAAGTTGATGGTGGTTGTGATATTGAAGAAGTTGATGGTGGTTGTGATAAAGCTGATGATGATGGTGGTTGTGATAATGATGAAGTTGATGGTGGTTGTGATAATTATGAAGTTGATGGTGGTTGTGATAATGATGAAGTTGATGGTGGTTGTGATAATTATGAAGTTGATGGTGGTTGTGATAATGATGAAGTTAATGGTGGTTGTGATAATGATGAAGTTAATGGTGGTTGTGATAAAGCTGATGATAACGATGTTTGTGATAATGATGAAGTTGATGGTGGTAGTGATATTGATGAAGTTAATGGTGGTTGTGATATTGATGAAGTTGATGGTGGTTGTGATATTGATGAAGTTAATGGTGGTTGTGATAATGAGGAAGTTAATGGTGGTTGTGATAATGATGAAGTTAATGGTGGTTGTGATAATGATGAAGTTGATGGTGGTAGTGATATTGATGAAGTTAATGGTGGTTGTGATATTGATGAAGTTGATGGTGGTTGTGATATTGATGAAGTTAATGGTGGTTGTGATAATGATGAAGTTAATGGTGGTTGTGATAAAGCTGATGATGATGATGGTTGTGATAATGATGAAGTTAATGGTGGTTGTGATAATGATGAAGTTGATGGTGGTTGTGATAATGATTAAGTTAATGGTGGTTGTGATATAATGAAGTTAATGGTGGTTGTGATAATGATAAAGTTAATGGTGGTTGTGATAATGATGAAGTTGATTGTGGTTGTGATATTGATGAAGTTAATGGTGGTTGTGATAATGATAAAGTTAATGGTGGTTGTGATAATGATGAAGTTGATGGTTGTTGTGATAATGATGAAGTTTATGGTGGTTGTGATAATGATGAAGTTAATGGTGGTTGTGATAATGATGAAGTTGATGGTGGTTGTGATAATGATAAAGTTAATGGTGGTTGTGATAATGATGAAGTTGATTGTGGTTGTGATATTGATGAAGTTAATGGTGGCTGTGATAATGATAAAGTTAATGGTGGTTGTGATAATGATGAAGTTGATGGTGGTTGTGATAATGATAAAGTTAATGGTGGTTGTGATAATGATGAAGTTGATTGTGGTTGTGATATTGATGAAGTTAATGGTGGCTGTGATAATGATAAAGTTAATGGTGGTTGTGATAATGATGAAGTTGATGGTTGTTGTGATAATGATAAAGTTGATGGTGGTTGTGATAATGATGAAGTTGATGGTGGTTGTGATATTGATGAAGTTAATGATGGTTGTTATAATGATAAAGTTAATGGTGGTTGTGATATTGAAGAAGTTGATGGTGGTTGTGATATTGATGAAGTTAATGGAGGTTGTGATAATGATGAAGTTAATGGTGGTTGTGATACAGCTGATGATGATGATGGTTGTGATAATGATGAAGTTAATGGTGGTTGTGATAAAGCTGATGATGATGATGGTTGTGATTTTGATGAAGTTAATGGTGGTTGTGATAATGATGAAGTTGATGGTGGTTGTGATAATGATGAAGTTGATGGAAGGTTGTGATATTGATGAAGTTGATGTTTTTTTGTGGTAAAGATGGTGGTGATGGTGGTTGTGGTAAAGATGGTGGTGGTGATGACGGTTGTGATAAAACTGATGATGATGATGGTTGTGGTAAAGATAATGGAGGTTGTGGTTTGTTATAAAGGTGATGGTGGTTTGATAAAGGTGATGATGGTGGTTGTGATAAAGGTGAAGGTGATAGTGTTTGGGGTAAAGATGATGGTGACGGTGGTTGTGATAAAGGTCATGATCATGGTGGTTGTGGTAAAGATGATGGTAACAGCAGTTGTGTTAAAGATGATGGTGATGGTGGTTGAGATTAAAGGAAAGGTGATAATGGTTGTGTTAAAGATGATGGTGATGGTGGTTGCGTTTTAATATGATGGTGGTTATGATAAATATGATGGTGATGGTGGTTGTGATAAATATGATGGTGGTGGTGGTTGTGATAAAGATGATGGTGATGGTGCTTGTGATAAATATGATGGTGGTGGTGGTTGTGATAAAGATGATGGTGATGGTGGTTGTGATAAAGATGATGGTGGTTGTGATAAAGATGAATCTGATGGTGGTTGTGATAAAGATGATGGTGATGGTGGTTGTGATAAAGATGAGGGTGATGGTGGTTGTGATAAAGATGATGGTGATGGTGGTTGCGTTTTAATATGATGGTGGTTATGATAAATATGATGATGATGATGGTGGTTATGATAAAGATGATGGTGGTGGTGGTTGTGTTAAAGATGATGGTGATGGTGGTTGTGACAAAGACGATGGTGATGGTAGTTGTGATAAAGATGATGGTGATGGTGGTTGTGATAAAGATGACGGTGGTTGTGATAAAGATGAGGGTGATGGTGGTTGTGATAAATATGATGGTGATGGTGGTTGTGACAAAGACGATGGTGATGGTGGTTGTGATAAAGATGATGGTGATGGTGGTTGTGACAAAGATGATGGTGATGGTGGTTGTGATAAAGATGATGGTGATGGTGGTTGTGATAAATATGATGATGATGGTGGTTGTGACAAAGATGATGCTGATGGTGGATGTGATAAATTTGATGGTGATGGTGGTTGTGACAAAGATGATGGTGATGGTGGTTGTGATAAAGCTGATAACGATGGTGGTTGTGATAAATATGATGGTTATGGTGGTTGTGATATGGTGTGGTGGTTGTGATAAAGAGGAAGGTCGTGTTGTTTGTGATAAAAGTGGTGGTGGTTGTGATAAAGATGATGGTGATGGTGCTTGTGATATGGTGTGGTGGTTGTGATAAAGGTGATGGTGGTTGTGATAAAGAGGAAGGTCGTGGTGTTTGTGATAAAAGTGGTGGTGGTTGTGATAAAGATGAAGGGAATAGTGGTTGTGATAATGATGAAGTTTATATTGTTTTTGTGGTAAAGATGGTGGTTGTGGTAAAGATGGTGGTTGTGGTAAAGATAAAGGTGATGGTGGTTGTTTTAAAGATGAAGGTGATGGTGTTTGTGATAGAGCTGATGATGATGGTGGTTGTGGTAAAGATAATGGAGGTTGTGGTTTATTAAAAAGGTGATGGTGATGGTGTTTGATAAAGGTGATGATGGTGGTAATGGTGGTTGTGATAATGGTGAAGGTGATAGTGTTTGTGGTAAAGATGATGGTGAGGGTGGTTGTGATAAAGCTGATGGTGATGGTGGTTGTGATAAAGCTGATGGTGATGGTGGTTGTGATAAAGATGATGGTAATGGTTGTTGTGATAAAGATGATGGTAATGGTGGTTGTGTTAAAGATGATGGTGATGGTGGTTGTGATAAAGCTGATGGTGATGGTGGTTGTGATAAAGATGATGGTAATGGTGGTTGTGATAAAGATGATGGTAATGGTGGTTGTGATAAAGATGATGGTAATGGTGGTTGTGATAAAGATGATGGTGATGGTGGTTGTGATAAAGCTGATGGTGATGGTGGTTGTGATAAATATGATGGTAATGGTGGTTGTGATAAAGATGATGGTAATGGTGGTTGTGATAAAGATGATGGTGATGGTGGTTGTGATAAAGCTGATGGTGGTTGTGATAAAGATGATGTTGATGGTGGTTGTGACAGAGATGATGGTGATGGTGGCGTTGAACATATTATTGTTGTTGTGATGATGATGATGTCGATAGTTATAATGATGGTGGTGGTGTTGATATTGATAATGATGATGATGATGACGATGTCAACGAGAGTAAGAGGTATACACGCTCAAACGTTTATCCAAAGCTTCGTTATAACTCTTCTCATTCCCAGATTTGAAGGGATAGCAATGAAGTGCATCAACCCACACAGCCCATCCAGAAAACGCAGCTACATATCTTCTAAAGGTAAACCTCCATTATAAACGACATTAACTCCTGAGCTCAGAATTATATTTTTGGTATAGAAAGAATAACCAGGCGTAGAAATGTAGAAAAGTATCACGTGCCACACTGACTGGCGTTGGCGACCATGCCCTTCCACAATTTTCTATCAATTTGTAAAAAAAAAGTAAAAAAAAGTAAAGGTTCCCTCCACGCCTTGCTAGGTGTTTATATTTTTCTTTGACCACGGCACATTTTGTGATGATGTAGTCGGTATCACGTCAGGCCGCCTTTACTTCCCAGAAAAATCTCTGGTACCCATTTTTAGAGACTGGGTGAACTCCGGAGCCTTGACAGTCCGAAAAAGTATCCGCCACTGCTGGGGTTCGAGCCCAGACCCTTCTAGCCAGGAAGCAAGCACACTAACCACTCAGCCACCGAGGCGAGCACACTAACCACTCAGCCACCGAGGCGAGCACACTAACCACTCAGCCACCGAGACGAGCACACTAACCACTCAGCCACCGAGGCGAGCACACTAACCACTCAGCCACCGAGGCGAGCACACTAACCACTCAGCCACCGAGACGAGCACACTAACCACTCAGCCACCGAGGCGAGCACACTAACCACTCAGCCACCGAGGCGAGCACACTAACCACTCAACCACCGAGGCTCCTATCCACTGTACATCATATCAAATGTAAATAGCATAAGGTAAGCTGATGATAGAGTCTTAATCGCTAAGAGTGAAAATGAGCTACAAGAAATGTTAAACATTATAGTGAGGGAAAGCAAAAATAAAGGACTCAGCCTTAATAGTAATAAGACAGAAGTAATGGCAGCAGCGAAGAAAAAGGTATTACCGCAATGCACAATACAGACATGTAGAACAATATTAAAACAGGTAAATGAATTTAAATATCTGGGAACAATGTTAACCTCAGATAGTAGATGTACAACAGAGGTGAGATGTAGAATAGCTCAGGCAAAACCAGCTTTCTGAAAAAAAAAATTAGGATGATACTGTGCAATCCATTTTTGACAATAGAAACAATAAAAAGAGTTCTTAAATGTTATGTAGAGCCAGTCTTAACATATGGATGTGAATCATGGACAATAGGACAAAAGACAAAATAACCACTGGACGCTGTAGAAATGTGGTTTACAGAAGAATGTTGAGAATACCATGGACAGCTAAGAAGAGCAATGAAAACGTTCTGAAAGAGGCCAAAGCAAAAAGATATCTAATTTATAATATTAAGAAGAAACAATCATCATTTTTCTGGCCATGTAATGAGAAGAGAACAGCTGGAATATATTGTGACAACTGGGAAAATTGAGGGACGAAGAGATAGAGGGAAGCAAAGAGAAAAGATACCAGACAGCTTAAGAGAATGGCTTGGCAGAAGGTCAACAACAGAAATGATAAATAACTGTCGAGATCGAAAGTTGTGAAGAGACATGATCACCTACGCCAGCAGGCATGGTTCTTGATCATGATAACATCGTATCGATTCTGTTGTACGGGGAACTGGTTAGTCTCCAGACATGACGCCGGTACCGAGACAGAGAGGTTGTGAGTTCAAATCCAGGCTGCACCAGTTGGGATTTTTATTGGTGACTTCTCTCAGCGGCAACCACCCCTGGTCTCAGCAACGAGGCCCGGATTAAAACGTCAATTTACTTAACAGCGGAAATAAATATTAATACCTCAGGAGTCGGAGTTATCTGCCTGTGCGGCGAGGGAACAGCGGATTAAAACGCGAAATTCAGTTCTCTAGAGACTTCACCAGTATAGAAGATTGGCGAACACGCAAAAAAAAAAAATTGATGTTGTTGCCTTTTTTCCATGCCATGACGCCAAGCTGTTTAGTGTCTTGTCTCTTTGTCGTCCATGATAAACTCTTTCCCTTTTTTTTTTTTTTGCTAGTACCAGTTGCAACCGGGGAGCCGCAATAGCTCAGTGGTTAGTGAACTGGACTACAAAGGACAAGGGGTAGGGTTCGATCCCAAACCGACGGCTTCCGGGTTCACCCAGCCTTAAATGGGTACCGGATTTTTTTTCTGGGAAAGTAAAGCAGCACGGGCGTAATACCGACCACATTACCCTAAAATCATGTGCTGAAGGTCTGTAAAATATATGGTCACTAACACCATATTTTCCTATACGCCACTTGGCGTGACGGGGGTACTTTTTTTTTTTCCAGTTGCAACCCAGTACTCCAACTTTCCTCTTCCTATGATGTCCCTGAAAATGCCGATTTTCTTCTTTCTCATATTTCTTAGGAGCTCCCTTTTTGTGTTGGAGAAAATGCACCATGATGCATAGATATGCGGAGCTAATGTAAAGTTGATGATAATAAGGACACATTTTAAAAAGGGGAAAAAAAGTGGTATCGTAACAGCTTTTGCGAAGGTGAGAAACAAAACTCGACGTATCGGCCAAGCAGGCCTTCAGCTGGAACAATAAACAACACAAAAGTCTGTTTGTGTTGGCCTCTTTGAGAATGTCCTCGTTGGTGTTTTCAGCTGTCCAGGGAATTTTCAACATTCTTCTGAGAAATTCCATCTATGTGGCCTCTAGTAGGAAAACATAATGTCCTTGAACTTAAACGTTTCTCGAAAATTGTTCTCACAAAATGTCGATTAGGTCAGCACAGTTGTCGACCTTGTCATCTCACATGGCGTGAGTTGTGACCAGAGTGGAGCGGATATGGGTATTTTCTGACTACAGTGAAACTGATTTCATGAGCAGACAGAAAAATCGTTACAATTAAAAGTACAACAACAAAAATCAAATATGTCTGTCTGCCTGCCAGCAAGCCAGCCAGCCAGCCAGCCAGCCAGCCAGTCAGCCAGCCAGTCAGCCAATCAGCCAGCCAGCCAGTCAGTCAGCCAACCAGCCAGTCAGCCAGCCAGCAAGCCAGCCAGCCAGCCAGCAAGCAAGCCAGCCAGCCAGCCAGTCAGCCAATCAGCCAGCCCGCCAACTAGTCAGCATGCCAGCCAGCCAGTCAGCCAACCAGCCAGTCAGCCAGCCAGCAAGCCAGCCAGTCAGCAAACCAGCCAGCCAGCCCGCCAGCCAGTCAGCCAGCCCGCCCGCCCGGAGAATAAGATGAGGCGGAGGTATGGCGAAAAGATCAGAATGAGAAGAAGAATAACAACAACAAATGATGGAGGGGAGGATGAATAAGATTAACAGGAGGAGGTAGAAGATAATGATGATGATGATGATGTCGGTGATGGTGATTATGATGATGATGATGAGGATGATGATGATGAGGATGATGATGATGATGTTGGTGATGGTGATTATGATGATGATGAAGAGATGATCATGATTATAATGATGAAGATGGTTATGATGATGGTGATTATGGTGATGATGGTGATGATGATGAAGATGATAAGTCTGATGATGATGATGATGATGATGATGATGACGACAGCGATAATGGTGGTCATTATGATGATAATTTTTATGATGGGAGAGGAGTAGGAGAAGTTGGAGAAGTTGGAGAAGTAGGAGAAGTTGGAGAAGTTGGAGAAGTTGGAGAAGTTGGAGAAGTAGGAGAAGTTGGAGAAGTTGGAGAAGTTGGAGAAGTTGGAGAAGTTGGAGAAGTTGGAGAAGTTGGAGAAGTAGGAGAAGTTGGAGAAGTAGGAGAAGTTGAAGACGTTGGAGAAGTTGGAGAAGTTGGAGAAGTTGGTGAAGTTGGTGAAGTTGGAGAAGTAGGAGAAGTTGGAGAAGTTGGAGAAGTAGGAGAAGTTGGAGAAGTTGGAGAAGTTGGAGAAGTTGGAGAAGTTGGAGAAGTAGGAGAAGTTGGAGAAGTAGGAGAAGTTGAAGACGTTGGAGAAGTTGGAGAAGTTGGAGAAGTTGGAGAAGTTGGAGAAGTTGAAGACGTTGGAGAAGTTGGAGAAGTTGGAGAAGTTGGAGAAGTAGGAGAAGTTGGAGAAGTAGGAGAAGTTGGAGAAGTTGGAGAAGTAGGAGAAGTTGGAGAAGTTGGAGAAGTTGGAGAAGTTGGAGAAGTTGGAGAAGTTGGAGAAGTAGGAGAAGTTGGAGAAGTTGGAGAAGTTGGAGAAGTTGGAGAAGTTGGAGAAGTAGGAGAAGTTGGAGAAGTTGGAGAAGTTGGAGAAGTTGGAGAAGTAGGAGAAGTTGGAGAAGTTGGAGAAGTTGGAGAAGTTGGAGAAGTTAGAGAAGTTGGAGAAGTAGGAGAAGTTGGAGAAGTTGGAGAAGTTGGAGAAGTAGGAGAAGTTGGAGAAGTTGGAGAAGTTGGAGAAGTAGGAGAAGTTGGAGAAGTTGGAGAGGAGTAGGAGAAGTTGGAGAAGTTGGAGAGGAGTAGGAGAAGTTGGAGAAGTTGGAGAAGTTGGAGAAGTTGGAGAAGTTGGAGAAGTTGGAGAAGTTGGAGAAGTTGGAGAGGAGTAGGAGAAGTTGGAGAGGAGTAGGAGAAGTTGGAGAAGTTGGAGAGGAGTAGGAGAAGTTGGAGAAGTTGGAGAAGTTGGAGAAGTTGGAGAAGTAGGAGAAGTTGGAGAAGTTGGAGAAGTTGGAGAAGTTGGAGAAGTTGGAGAAGTTGGAGAGGAGTAGGAGAAGTTGGAGAAGTTGGAGAGGAGTAGGAGAAGTTGGAGAAGTTGGAGAAGTTGGAGAAATTGGAGAAGTTGGAGAAGTTGGAGAGGAGTAGGAGAAGTTGGAGAGGAGTAGGAGAAGTTGGAGACGTTGGAGAAGTTGGAGAAATTGGAGAAGTTGGAGAAATTGGAGAAGTTGGAGAAGTTGGAGAAATTGGAGAAGTTGGAGACGTTGGAGAAGTTGGAGACGTTGGAGAAATTGGAGAAGTTGGAGAAGTTGGAGAAATTGGAGAAGTTGGAGAAGTTGGAGAAATTGGAGAAGTTGGAGAAATTGGAGAAGTTGGAGAAATTGGAGAAGTTGGAGAAGTTGGAGAAATTGGAGAAGTTGGAGAAATTGGAGAAGTTGGAGAAATTGGAGAAGTTGGAGAAATTGGAGAAGTTGGAGAAGTTGGAGAAATTGGAGAAATTGGAGAAGTTGGAGAAATTGGAGAAGTTGGAGAAGTTGGAGAAGTTGGAGACGTTGGAGAAGTTGGAGAAGTTGGAGAAATTGGAGAAGTTGGAGAAATTGGAGAAATTGGAGAAGTTGGAGAAATTGGAGAAGTTGGAGACGTTAGAGAAATTGGAGAAGTTGGAGAAATTGAAGAAGTTGGAGAAATTGGAGAAGTTGGAGAAGTTGGAGAAATTGGAGAAGTTGGAGAAATTGGAGAAGTTGGAGAAATTGGAGAAGTTGGAGAAGTTGGAGAAATTGGAGAAGTTGGAGAAGTTGGAGAAGTTGGAGAAGTTGGAGAAGTTGGAGAAAATGGAGACGTTGGAGAAGTTGGAGAAGTTGGAGAAATTGGAGAAGTTGGAGAAGTTGGAGAAGTTGGAGAAGTTGGAGAAGTTGGAGAAGTTGGAGAAATTGGAGAAGTTGGAGAAGTTGGAGAAGTTGGAGAAGTTGGAGAAGTTGGAGAAATTGGAGAAGTTGGAGAAGTTGGAGAAGTTGGAGAAGTTGGAGAAATTGGAGAAGTTGGAGAAGTTGGAGAAGTTGGAGAAGTTGGAGAAGTTGGAGAAGTTGGAGAAAATGGAGACGTTGGAGAAGTTGGAGAAGTTGGAGAAATTGGAGAAAATGGAGACGTTGGAGAAGTTGGAGAAGTTGGAGAAATTGGAGAAGTTGGAGACGTTGGAGAAGTTGGAGAAAATGGAGACGTTGGAGAAGTTGGAGAAGTTGGAGAAATTGGAGAAGTTGGAGACGTTGGAGAAGTTGGAGAAATTGGAGAAGTTGGAGACGTTGGAGAAGTTGGAGAAGTTGGAGACGTTGGAGAAGTTGGAGAAGTTGGAGAAGTTGGAGAGGAGTAGGAGAAGTTGGAAAAGTTGGAGAGGAGTAGGAGAAGTTGGAGAAGTTGGAGAAGTTGGAGAAATTGGAGACGTTGGAGAAGTTGGAGAAGTTGGAGAAGTTGGAGAGGAGTAGGAGAAGTTGGAGAAGTTGGAGAAGTTGGAGAAATTGGAGAAGTTGGAGAAGTTGGAGAGGAGTAGGAGAAGTTGGAGAAGTTGGAGAAGTTGGAGAAGTTGGAGAAATTGGAGAAGTTGGAGAAATTGGAGAAGTTGGAGAAATTGGAGAAGTTGGAGAAGTTGGAGAGGAGTAGGAGAAGTTGGAGAAGTTGGAGAAGTTGGAGAAGTTGGAGAAGTTGGAGAGGAGTAGGAGAAGTTGGAGAAGTTGGAGACGTTGGAGAAATTGGAGAAGTTGGAGAAGTTGGAGAGGAGTAGGAGAAGTTGGAGAAGTTGGAGAAGTTGGAGAGGAGTAGGAGAAGTTGGAGAAGTTGGAGAAATTGGAGAAGTTGGAGAAGTTGGAGAGGAGTAGGAGAAGTTGGAGAAGTTGGAGAAGTTGGAGAAATTGGAGAAGTTGGAGAAATTGGAGAAGTTGGAGAAATTGGAGAAGTTGGAGAAATTGGAGAAGTTGGAGAAATTGGAGAAGTTGGAGAAATTGGAGAAGTTGGAGAAGTTGGAGACGTTGGAGAAGTTGGAGAAGTTGGAGAAATTGGAGAAGTTGGAGAAATTGAAGAAATTGGAGAAGTTGGAGAAATTGGAGAAGTTGGAGACGTTGGAGAAGTTGGAGAAATTGGAGAAGTTGGAGAAATTGGAGAAGTTGGAGAAATTGGAGAAGTTGGAGAAATTGGAGAAGTTGGAGAAATTGGAGAAGTTGGAGACGTTGGAGAAGTTGAAGAAGTTGGAGAAGTTGGAGAAATTGGAGAAGTTGGAGACGTTGGAGAAGTTGGAGACGTTGGAGAAGTTGGAGAAGTTGGAGAAGTTGGAGAAGTTGGAGAAGTTGGAGACGTTGGAGAAGTTGGAGAAGTTGGAGAAGTTGGAGAAGTTGGAGAGGTTGGAGACGTTGGAGAAGTTGGAGACGTTGGAGAAGTTGGAGAAGTTGGAGAAGTTGGAGACGTTGGAGACGTTGGAGAAGCTGGAGACGTTGGAGAGGTTGGAGACGTTGGAGAAGTTGGAGACGTTGGAGAAGTTGGAGAAGTTGGAGAAGTTGGAGAAGTTGGAGAAGTTGGAGACGTTGGAGAAGTTGGAGAAGTTGGAGAAGTTGGAGAAGTTGGAGACGTTGGAGAAGTTGGAGAAGTTGGAGAAGTTGGAGAAGTTGGAGAAGTTGGAGAAGTTGGAGAAGTTGGAGAAGTTGGAGACGTTGGAGAAGTTGGAGACGTTGGAGAAGTTGGAGAAGTTGGAGAAGTTGGAGAAGTTGGAGAAGTAGGAGACGTTGGAGAAGTTGGAGAAGTTGGAGAAGTTGGAGAAGTTGGAGAAGTTGGAGACGTTGGAGAAGTTGGAGAAGTTGGAGACGTTGGAGAAGTTGGAGACGTTGGAGAAGTTGGAGAGGTTGGAGACGTTGGAGAAGTTGGAGAAGTTGGAGAAGTTGGAGAAGTTGGAGAAGTTGGAGAAGTTGGAGAAGTTGGAGAGGTTGGAGAAGTTGGAGAAGTTGGAGAAGTTGGAGAGGTTGGAGACGTTGGAGAAGTTGGAGAAGTTGGAGAAGTTGGAGAGGTTGGAGACGTTGGAGAAGTTGGAGAAGTTGGAGAAGTTGGAGACGTTGGAGAAGTTGGAGAAGTTGGAGAAGTTGGAGAGGTTGGAGACGTTGGAGAAGTTGGAGAAGTTGGAGAAGTTGGAGACGTTGGAGACGTTGGAGAAGTTGGAGAAGTTGGAGACGTTGGAGAAGTTGGAGACGTTGGAGAAGTTGGAGAAAATGGAGAAGTTGGAGAAGTTGGAGAAGTTGGAGAAGTTGGAGAAGTTGGAGAAGTTGGAGACGTTGGAGAAGTTGGAGAAGTTGGAGAAGTTGGAGAAGTTGGAGAAGTTGGAGAAGTTGGAGACGTTGGAGAAGTTGGAGAAGTTGGAGAAGTTGGAGACGTTGGAGAAGTTGGAGAAATTGGAGAAGTTGGAGAAGTTGGAGAAGTTGGAGACGTTGGAGAAGTTGGAGACGTTGGAGACGTTGGAGAAATTGGAGAAGTTGGAGAAGTTGGAGAAGTTGGAGACGTTGGAGAAGTTGGAGAAGTAGGAGAAGTTGGAGACGTTGGAGAAGTTGGAGAAGTTGGAGACGTTGGAGAAGTTGGAGAAGTTGGAGACGTTGGAGACGTTGGAGAAGTTGGAGAAGTTGGAGAAGTTGGAGAAGTTGGAGAAGTTGGAGAAGTTGGAGACGTTGGAGAAGTTGGAGAAGTTGGAGAAGTTGGAGAAGTTGGAGACGTTGGAAAAGTTGGAGAAGTTGGAGAAGTTGGAGAAGTTGGAGACGTTGGAGAAGTTGGAAAAAATGGAGAAGTTGGAGAAGTTGGAGAAGTTGGAGACGTTGGAGAAGTTGGAGAAGTTGGAGAAGTTGGAGACGTTGGAGAAGTTGGAGACGTTAGAGAAGTTGGAGACGTTGGAGACGTTGGAGACGTTGGAGAAGTTGGAGAAGTTGGAGAAGTTGGAGAAGTTGGAGACGTTAGAGAAAGTTGGAGACGTTGGAGACGTTGGAGACGTTGGAGAAGTTGGAGAAGTTGGAGAAGTTGGAGAAGTTGGAGAAGTTGGAGACGTTGGAGAAGTTGGAGAAGTTGGAGAAGTTGGAGAGGTTGGAGACGTTGGAGAAGTTGGAGAAGTTGGAGAAGTTGGAGACGTTGGAGAAGTTGGAGAAGTTGGAGAAGTTGGAGAGGTTGGAGACGTTGGAGAAGTTGGAGAAGTTGGAGAAGTTGGAGACGTTGGAGACGTTGGAGAAGTTGGAGAAGTTGGAGACGTTGGAGAAGTTGGAGACGTTGGAGAAGTTGGAGAAAATGGAGAAGTTGGAGAAGTTGGAGAAGTTGGAGAAGTTGGAGAAGTTGGAGACGTTGGAGAAGTTGGAGAAGTTGGAGAAGTTGGAGAAGTTGGAGAAGTTGGAGAAGTTGGAGAAGTTGGAGAAGTAGGAGAAGTTGGAGACGTTGGAGAAGTTGGAGAAATTGGAGAAGTTGGAGAAGTTGGAGAAGTTGGAGACGTTGGAGAAGTTGGAGACGTTGGAGACGTTGGAGAAATTGGAGAAGTTGGAGAAGTTGGAGAAGTTGGATACGTTGGAGAAGTTGGAGAAGTAGGAGAAGTTGGAGACGTTGGAGAAGTTGGAGAAGTTGGAGAAGTTGGAGACGTTGGAGAAGTTGGAGACGTTGGAGACGTTGGAGAAGTTGGAGAAGTTGGAGAAGTTGGAGAAGTTGGAGAAGTTGGAGAAGTTGGAGACGTTGGAGAAGTTGGAGAAGTTGGAGAAGTTGGAGAAGTTGGAGAAGTTGGAGACGTTGGAAAAGTTGGAGAAGTTGGAGAAGTTGGAGAAGTAGGAGACGTTGGAGAAGTTGGAGAAAATGGAGAAGTTGGAGAAGTTGGAGAAGTTGGAGAAGTTGGAGACGTTGGAGAAGTTGGAGAAGTTGGAGAAGTTGGAGACGTTGGAGAAGTTGGAGACGTTAGAGAAGTTGGAGACGTTGGAGACGTTGGAGACGTTGGAGAAGTTGGAGAAGTTGGAGAAGTTGGAGAAGTTGGAGAAGTTGGAGACGTTAGAGAAAGTTGGAGACGTTGGAGACGTTGGAGACGTTGGAGAAGTTGGAGAAGTTGGAGAAGTTGGAGACGTTAGAGAAGTTGGAGAAGTTGGAGACGTTGGAGAAGTTGGAGAATTTGGAGACGTTAGAGAAGTTGGAGAAGTTGGAGACGTTGGAGACGTTGGAGAAGTTGGAGAAGTTGGAGAAGTTGGAGAAGTTGGAGAAGTTGGAGAAGTTGGAGAAGTTGGAGAAGCTGGAGAAGTTGGAGAAGTTGGAGAAGTTGGAGAAGTTGGAGACGTTGGAGAAGTTGGAGAAGTAGGAGAAGTTGGAGAAATTGGAGAAGTTGGAGAAGTTGGAGAAGTTGGAGAAGTTGGAGAAGTTGGAGACGTTGGAGAAGTTGGAGATATTGGAGAAGTTGGAGAAGTTGGAAACGTTGGAGAAGTTGGAGAAGTAGGAGAAGTTGGAGACGTTGGAGAAGTTGGAGAAGTTGGAGAAGTTGGAGACGTTGGAGAAGTTGGAGAAGTTGGAGAAGTTGGAGACGTTGGAGAAGTTGGAGAAGTTGGAGAAGTTGGAGAAAATGGAGAAATTGGAGAAGTTGGAGAAGTTGGAGAAGTTAGAGAAGTTGGAGAAGTTGGAGACGTTGGAGAAGTTGGAGAAGTTGGAGAAGTTGGAGAAGTTGGAGAAAATGGAGAAGTTGGAGAAGTTGGAGAAGTTGGAGAAGTTGGAGACGTTGGAGACGTTGGAGACGTTGGAGAAGTTGGAGAAAATGGAGAAGTTGGAGAAGTTGGAGAAGTTGGAGAAGTTGGAGAAGTTGGAGATGTTGGAGACGTTGGAGAAGTTGGAGAAGTTGGAGAAGTTGGAGAAGTTGGAGAAGTTGGAGAAGTTGGAGACGTTGGAGAAGTTGGAGAAGTTGGAGAAGTTGGAGAAGTTGGAGACGTTGGAGAAGTTGGAGAAGTTGGAGACGTTGGAGAAGTTGGAGAAAATGGAGAAGTTGGAGAAGTTGGAGAAGTTGGAGAAGTTGGAGAAGTTGGAGAAGTTGGAGAAGTTGGAGAAGTTGGAGAAGTTGGAGAAGTTGGAGAAGTTGGAGAAGTTGGAGAAGTTGGAGAAGTTGGAGACGTTGGAGAAGTTGGAGAAGTAGGAGAAGTTGGAGACGTTGGAGAAGTTGGAGAAATTGGAGAAGTTGGAGAAGTTGGAGAAGTTGGAGACGTTGGAGAAGTTGGAGACGTTGGAGACGTTGGAGAAATTGGAGAAGTTGGAGAAGTTGGAGAAGTTGGAGACGTTGGAGAAGTAGGAGAAGTAGGAGAAGTTGGAGACGTTGGAGAAGTTGGAGAAGTTGGAGAAGTTGGAGACATTGGAGAAGTTGGAGAAGTTGGAGACGTTGGAGACGTTGGAGAAGTTGGAGAAGTTGGAGAAGTTGGAGAAGTTGGAGAAGTTGGAGAAGTTGGAGACGTTGGAGAAGTTGGAGAAGTTGGAGAAGTTGGAGAAGTTGGAGAAGTTGGAGACGTTGGAAAAGTTGGAGAAGTTGGAGAAGTTGGAGAAGTTGGAGACGTTGGAGAAGTTGGAGAAAATGGAGAAGTTGGAGAAGTTGGAGAAGTTGGAGAAGTTGGAGACGTTGGAGAAGTTGGAGAAGTTGGAGAAGTTGGAGACGTTGGAGAAGTTGGAGACGTTAGAGAAGTTGGAGACGTTGGAGACGTTGGAGACGTTGGAGAAGTTGGAGAAGTTGGAGAAGTTGGAGAAGTTGGAGAAGTTGGAGACGTTAGAGAAAGTTGGAGACGTTGGAGACGTTGGAGACGTTGGAGAAGTTGGAGAAGTTGGAGAAGTTGGAGAGTTAGAGAAGTTGGAGAAGTTGGAGACGTTGGAGAAGTTGGAGAAGTTGGAGAAGTTGGAGACGTTGGAGAAGTTGGAGAAGTTGGAGAAGTTGGAGAAGTTGGAGAAAATGGAGAAGTTGGAGAAGTTGGAGAAGTTGGAGAAGTTGGAGACGTTGGAGACGTTGGAGACGTTGGAGAAGTTGGAGAAAATGGAGAAGTTGGAGAAGTTGGAGAAGTTGGAGAAGTTGGAGATGTTGGAGAAGTTGGAGAAGTTGGAGAAGTTGGAGAAGTTGGAGAAGTTGGAGAAGTTGGAGAAGTTGGAGACGTTGGAGAAGTTGGAGAAGTTGGAGAAGTTGGAGAAGTTGGAGACTTTGGAGAAGTTGGAGAAGTTGGAGACGTTGGAGAAGTTGGAGAAAATGGAGAAGTTGGAGAAGTTGGAGAAGTTGGAGAAGTTGGAGAAGTTGGAGAAGTTGGAGAAGTTGGAGACGTTGGAGAAGTTGGAGAAAATGGAGAAGTTGGAGAAGTTGGAGAAGTTGGAGAAGTTGGAGAAGTTGGAGACGTTGGAGAAGTTGGAGAAGTTGGAGACGTTGGAGAAGTTGGAGACGTTAGAGAAGTTGGAGACGTTGGAGACATTGGAGAAGTTGGAGAAGTTGGAGAAGTTGGAGAAGTTGGAGAAGTTGGAGAAGTTGGAGACGTTAGAGAAGTTGGAGACGTTGGAGACGTTGGAGACGTTGGAGAAGTTGGAGAAGTTGGAGAAGTTGGAGAAGTTGGAGAAGTTGGAGAAGTTGGAGACGTTGGAGACGTTGGAGAAGTTGGAGAAGTTGGAGAAGTTGGAGAAGTTGGAGACGTTGGAGAAGTTGGAGACGTTGGAGAAGTTGGAGAAGTTGGAGACGTTGGAGAAGTTGGAGAAGTTGGAGACGTTGGAGAAGTTGGAGAAGTTGGAGAAGTTGGAGACGTTGGAGAAGTTGGAGAAGTTGGAGAAGTTGAAGACGTTGGAGACGTTGGAGAAGTTGGAGAAGTTGGAGACGTTGGAGACGTTGCAGAAGTTGGAGAAGTTGGAGAAGTTGGAGAAGTTGGAGACGTTGGAGAAGTTGGAGAAGTTGGAGAAGTTGGAGACGTTGGAGAAGTTGGAGAAGTTGGAGAAGTTGGAGACGTTGGAGAAGTTGGAGAAGTTGGAGAAGTTGGAGACGTTGGAGACATTGGAGAAGTTGGAGAAGTTGGAGAAGTTGGAGAAGTTGGAGAAGTTGGAGAAGTTGGTGAAGTTGGTGAAGTTGGAGAAGTTGGAGAAGTTGGAGAAGTTGGAGACGTTGGAGAAGTTGGAGAAGTTGGTGAAGTTGGAGACGTTGGAGAAGTTGGAGACGTTGGAGAAGTTGGAGAAGTTGGAGAAGTTGGAGAAGTTGGAGAAGTTGGAGACGTTGGAGACGTTGGAGAAGTTGGAGAAGTTGGAGACGTTGGAGACGTTGGAGAAGTTGGAGAAGTTGGAGACGTTGGAGAAGTTGGAGAAGTTGGAGACGTTGGAGAAGTTGGAGAAGTTGGAGACGTTGGAGAAGTTGGAGAAGTTGGAGACGTTGGAGAAGTTGGAGAAGTTGGAGAAGTTGGAGACGTTGGAGACGTTGGAGAAGTTGGAGAAGTTGGAGAAGTTGGAGACGTTGGAGACGTTGGAGAAGTTGGAGAAGTTGGAGACGTTGGAGAAGTTGGAGACGTTGGAGAAGTTGGAGAAGTTGGAGAAGTTGGAGAAGTTGGAGACGTTGGAGAAGTTGGAGAAGTTGGAGACGTTGGAGAAGTTGGAGAAGTTGGAGAAGTTGGAGACGTTGGAGAAGTTGGAGAAGTTGGAGACGTTGGAGAAGTTGGAGAAGTTGGAGACGTTGGAGACGTTGGAGAAGTTGGAGAAGTTGGAGAAGTTGGAGAAGTTGGAGACGTTGGAGACGTTGGAGAAGTTGGAGACGTTGGAGAAGTTGGAGAAGTTGGAGAAGTTGGAGACGTTGGAGAAGTTGGAGAAGTTGGAGAAGTTGGAGAAGTTGGAGAAGTAGGAGAAGTTGGAGAAGTTGGAGAAGTTGGAGAAGTTGGAGACGTTGGAGAAGTTGGAGAAGTTGGAGACGTTGGAGAAGTTGGAGACGTTGGAGACGTTGGAGAAGTTGGAGAAGTTGGAGAAGTTGGAGAAGTTGGAGACGTTGGAGAAGTTGGAGTAGTTGGAGAAGTTGGAGAAGTTGGAGACGTTGAAGAAGTTGGAGACGTTGGAGAAGTTGGAGACGTTGGAGACGTTGGAGACGTTGGAGAAGTTGGAGAAGTTGGAGAAGTTGGAGACGTTGGAGACGTTGGAGACGTTGGAGAAGTTGGAGAAGTTGGAGAAGTTGGAGAAGTTGGAGAAGTTGGAGAAGTTGGAGAAGTTGGAGAAGTTGGAGAAGTTGGAGACGTTAGAGAAGTTGGAGAAGTTGGAGAGGTTGGAGACGTTGGAGAAGTTGGAGACGTTGGAGAAGTTGGAGAAGTTGGAGAAGTTGGAGAAGTTGGAGAAGTTGGAGAAGTTGGAGAAGTTGGAGAAGTTGGAGAAATTGGAGAAGTTGGAGAAGTTGGAGAAGTTGGAGAAGTTGGAGAAGTTGGAGACGTTAGAGAAGTTGGAGAAGTTGGAGACGTTGGAGAAGTTGGAGAAGTTGGAGAAGTTGGAGAAGTTGGAGAAGTTGGAGAAGTTGGAGAAGTTGGAGAAGTTGGAGAAGTTGGAGAAGTTGGAGAAGTAGGAGACGTTGGAGAAGTTGGAGAAGTTGGAGAAGTTGGAGAAGTTGGAGAAGTTGGAGAAGTTGGAGAAGTTGGAGAAGTAGGAGACGTTGGAGAAGTTGGAGAAGTTGGAGAAGTTGGAGAAGTTGGAGAAGTTGGAGAAGTTGGAGAAGTTGGAGAAGTTGGAGAAGTAGGAGACGTTGGAGAAGTTGGAGAAGTTGGAGAAGTTGGAGAAGTTGGAGAAGTTGGAGAAGTTGGAGAAGTAGGAGACGTTGGAGAAGTTGGAGAAGTTGGAGAAGTTGGAGAAGTTGGAGAAGTTGGAGAAGTTGGAGAAGTTGGAGAAGTTGGAGAAGTAGGAGAAGTTGGAGAAGTTGGAGAAGTTGGAGAAGTAGGAGAAGTTGGAGAAGTTGGAGAAGTTGGAGAAGTTGGAGAAGTTGGAGAAGTAGGAGACGTTGGAGAAGTTGGAGAAGTTGGAGAAGTTGGAGAAGTTGGAGAAGTTGGAGAAGTTGGAGAAGTTGGAGAAGTTGGAGAAGTTGGAGAAGTTGGAGAAGTAGGAGACGTTGGAGACGTTGGAGAAGTTGGAGAAGTTGGAGAAGTTGGAGAAGAAGACCTTTAACAGTGCTTCACTCAACAACTTACATGCAATCCACTTTCCACCCACAGATATCGTCATCACAACAGGGGATCGTGAACAAGTGGACATTTATTTTATGATCAACTTCGTAGAGGGTATCTGTTGCATTCTCCTGATGTTCTGGATTATGTCACTCATCTTGGACCATGTCTTCCTGCGCATTCGCAACAAGAGAGCGCTCTCCATCCAGCGACAAGTTGAGCTAAGAGAAATAGAGATCCTTCGTAGGAATAGCCTGATCGAGTTGATGGAGAAGAGAAAGAGCCTGGCGTTGAAAGCAGTTGAGCGTCGAAAAAGTATGTTCATTCCAAAGTCTTATAATGATATCTAGTATGGTTTGAGGTATGGTGTGTAGTAGCATGTGTAGTATGGTGTGTTATGATGTGTAGTATGATGTATAGTATGGTGTGTAGTATGATGTGTGGTATGGTGTGTAGTAGCATGTGTAGTATGGTTTGTGTTATGATGTGTAGTATGGTTTGTGTTATGATGTGTAGTATGGTGTGTAGTATGATGTGTAGTATGGTGTGTAGTAGCATGTGAAGTATGGTGTGTAGTAGCATGTGTAGTATGATGTGTAGTAGCATGTGTAGTATGATGTGTAGTAGAATGTGTAGTATGGTGTGTAGTAGCATGTGTGGTATGATGGGTAGTATAATGTGTAGTATGGTGTGTAGTAGCATGTGTAGTATGATGTGTAGTAGCATGTGTGGTATGATGTGTAGTAGAATGTGTAGTATGGTGTGTAGTAGCATGTGTGGTATGATGGGTAGTATCATGTGTGGTATGATGTGTAGTAGCATGTGTAGTAGCATGTGTAGTATGGTGTGTAGTAGCATGTGTAGTATGGTGTGTAGTAGCATGTGTAGTATTGTGTGTAGTAGCATGTGTAGTATGGTGTGTAGTAACATGTGTAGTATGGTGTGTAGTAGCATGTGTAGTATGGTGTGTAGTAGCATGTGTAGTATTGTGTGTAGTAGCATGTGTAGTATGGTGTGTTGTAGCATGTGTAGTATGGTGTGTATTAGCATGTGTGGTATGATGTGTAGTAGCATGTGTAGTATGGTGTGTAGTAGCATGTGTGGTATGATGTGTAGCAGCATGTGTAGTATGGTGTGTAGTAGCATGTGTGGTATGATGTGCAGTAGCATGTGTAGTATGGTGTGTAGTATGATGTGTTGTATGGTGTGTAGTATGATGTGTAGTATTGTGTGTAGTAGCATGTGTAGTATGGTGTGTTGTAGCATGTGTAGTATGGTGTGTATTAGCATGTGTGGTATGATGTGTAGTAGCATGTGTAGTATGGTGTGTAGTAGCATGTGTGGTATGATGTGTAGCAGCATGTGTAGTATGGTGTGTAGTAGCATGTGTGGTATGATGTGCAGTAGCATGTGTAGTATGGTGTGTAGTATGATGTGTTGTATGGTGTGTAGTATGATGTGTAGTATGGTGTGTAGTAGCATGTGTAGTATGGTGTGTAGTAACATGTGTAGTATGGTGTGTAGTAGCATGTGTAGTATGGTGTGTAGTAGCATCTGTGGTATGATGTGTAGTATCTTGTGTGGAATGATGTGTAGTAGTATATGTAGTATGGTGTGTAGTAGCATGTGTGGTATGATGTGTAGTATCATGTGTGGTATGATGTGTAGTAGCATGTGTAGTATGGTGTGTTGTAGCATGTGTAGTATGGTGTGTATTAGCATGTGTGGTATGATGTGTAGTATCATGTGTGGTATGATGTGTAGTAGCATGTGTAGTATGGTGTGTAGTAGCATGTGTGGTATGATGTGTAGCAGCATGTGTAGTATGGTGTGTAGTAGCATGTGTGGTATGATGTGCAGTAGCATGTGTAGTATGGTGTGTAGTATGATGTGTTGTATGGTGTGTAGTATGATGTGTAGTATGGTGTGTAGTAGCATGTGTAGTATGGTGTGTAGTAACATGTGTAGTATGGTGTGTAGTAGCATGTGTAGTATGGTGTGTAGTAGCATCTGTGGTATGATGTGTAGTATCTTGTGTGGAATGATGTGTAGTAGTATATGTAGTATGGTGTGTAGTAGCATGTGTGGTATGATGTGTAGTATCATGTGTGGTATGATGTGTAGTAGCATAAATAGTTTGGTGTGTAGTAGCATGTGTGGTATGATGTGTAGTAGCATGTGTAGTATGGTGTGTAGTAGCATGTGTGGTATGATGTGTAGCATCATGTTGGGTATGATGTGTAGTAGCATGTGTAGTATGGTGTGTAGTATGATGTGTAGTATGGTGTGTAGTAGCATGTGTAGTATGGTGTGTAGTAGCATGTGTAGTATGATGTGTATTAGCATGTGAAGTATGGTGTGTAGTATGATGTGTAGTAGCATGTGTAGTATGGTGTGTAGTATGGTGTGTAGTAGCATGTAATGTATGGTGTGTAGTAGCATGTGTAGTATGGTGTGTAGTAGCATGTGTAGTATGGTGTGTAGTAGCATGTGTGGTATGATGTGTAGTAGAATGTGTAGTATGGTGTGTAGTAGCATGTGTGATGTGATGTGTAGTAGCATGTTTAGTATGGTGTTTAGTATGGTGTGTAGTAGCATGTAATGTATGGTGTGTAGTAGCATGTGTAGTATGGTGAGTAGTAGCATGTGTAGTATGGTGTGTAGTAGCATGTGGTATTGTGTGAAGTAGCATGTGTAGTATGGTGTGTTGTAGCATGTGTAGTATGGTGTGTATTAGCATGTGTGGTATGATGTGTAGTATCATATGTGGTATGATGTGTAGTAGCATGTGTAGTAGCATGTGTGGTATGATGTGTAGCAGCATGTGTAGTATGGTGTGTAGTATGATGTGTTGTATGGTGTGTAGTATGATGTGTAGTATGGCGTGTAGTAGCATGTGTAGTATGGTGTGTAGTAGCATGTGTAGTATGGTGTGTAGTAGCATGTGTAGTATTGTGTGTAGTAGCATGTGTAGTATGGTGTGTAGTAGCATGTGTGGTATGATGTGTAGTATCTTGTGTGGTATGATGTGTAGTAGTATGTGTAGTATGGTGTGTAGTAGCACGTGGTATTGTAAGTAGTAGCATGTGTAGTATGTTGTGTCGTAGCATGTGTAGTATGGTGTGCAGTAGCATGTGTGGTATGATGTGTTGTATCATGTGTGTTATGATGTGTAGTAGCATGTGTAGTATAGTGTGTAGTAGCATGTGTGGTATGATCTGTAGTAACATGTGTAGTATGGTGTGTAGTAGCATGTGTGGTATGATGTGTAGTATCATGTGTGGTATGATGTGCAGTAGCATTTTAGTATGGTGAGTAGTAGCATGTGTAGTATGGTGTGTAGTAGCATGTGTAGTATGATGTGTAGTAGCATGTGAAGTATGGTGTGTAGTATGATGTGTAGTAGCATGTGTAGTATGGTGTGAAGTATGGTGTGTAGTAGCATGTAATGTATGGTGTGTATTAGCATGTGTAGTATGGTGTGTAGTAGCATATGTAGTAGCATGTGTAGTATGATGTGTGGTATGGTGTGTAGTAGCATGTGTAGTATGGTGTGTAGTATGGTGTGCAGTATCATGTGTAGTATGGTGTGTAGTATGATGTGTAGTATGGTGTGTTGTAGCATGTGTAGTATGGTGTGTAGTAGCATGTGTAGTATGATGTGTAGTAGCATGTGAATTATGGTGTGTAGTATGATGTGTAATAGCATGTGTAGTATGGTGTGTAGTATGATGTGTAGTAGCATGTTTAGTATGGTGTGTTGTATGATGTGTAGTAGCATGTGAAGTATGGTGTGTAGTATGATGTGTAGTATGGTGTGTAGTAGCATGTGTAGTAGCATGTGTAGTAGCATGTGTAGTAGCATGTGTAGTAGCATGTGAAGGATGGTGTGTAGTATGATGTGTAGTATGGTGTGTAGTATGATGTGTAGTCGCATGTGCAGTATGGTGTGTAGTAGCATGTGTAGTATGGTGTGTAGTATGATGTGTAGTATGGTGTGTAGTATGAAGTGTAGTATGGTATGTATAGTATGATGTGTGGTATGGTGTGTAGTAGCATGTGTAGTATGGTGTGTAGTATGATGTGTAGTATGGTGTGTAGTATGAAGTGTAGTATGGTATGTATAGTATGATGTGTGGTATGGTGTGTAGTAGCATGTGTAGTATGGTGTGTAGTATCGTGTGGTATGATGTGTAGTAGCATGTGAAGTATGGTGTGTAGTAGCATGTGTAGTATGGTGTGTAGTATGATGTGTAGCATGGTGTATTATCAAGTGTGGTATGGTGTGCAGTATTGTGTGTAGTATGATGTGTAGTATGATGTGTATTATCATGTGTGGTATGGTGTGTAGTATGGTGTGTAGTAGCATATGTGGTTTGGTGTGTAGTATTATGTGTAGTATGGTGTGTAGTATGTTTTGTATTATGATGTGTAGTATAATGTGTAGTATAATGTGTCGTATAATGAGTAGTATGATATGTAGTATGACGTGTGGTATGATGTGTTGTATGATATGTGCAATGATACGTAATTTACACATTAGTATGATGTGTTATATGATGTGTGGTATTATGTGTGCAATGATGCGTAATTTACACATTAGTATGATGTGTTACATGATGTGTGGTATTATGTGTGCAATGATGTGTAATTTACACATTAGTATGATGTGTTACATGATGTGTGGTATTATGTGTGCAATGATGTGTAATTTACACATTAGTATGATGTGTAGTATTATGTGTAGTATGATGTGTAGTATGATGTGTAGTATGATATGTAGTATGATGTCTGGAAATAGACAGTAATGAAATGTGTCTCAAGCAGTGATATGTAAATGCAAGTAATGAAATGTGTCTCAAGCAGTGACATGTAAATGCAAGTAATGAAATGTGTCTCAAGCAGTGACATGTAAATGCAAGTAATGAAATGTGTCTCAAGCAGTAACATGTAAATACAAGTAATGAAATGTGTCTCAAGCAGTAATAATGTAAATGCAAGTAATGAAATGTGTCTCAAGCAGTAACATGTAAATGCAAGTAATGTTATGTGCCTTACATTGTGAACTTTGTTAGAAAGCAATGAAACATTAAAAAACCTAGACATATTATTTCACGGAGCAAACCAGGAGAATGACTGAGAGGTGAATCGGGATCTTGTCAACTCTGAAGTTTATCCATTCTTGACATGCACGGTCAGCTATAGGATCTTGCGGCAACTCTGTAGCGTATCCTCTATACTGTCTATAATATAAATAATCTAAGGTATGCTGATGATAAAGTCTTAATCACTAAGAATGAAAATGAGTTACAAGAAATGTTAGACATTATAGTGAAAGAAAGCAAAAATAAAGGACTCGGCCTTAATAGCAAAAAGACAGAAGTATTGGTAACAACAAAGAAAAAGACATCAACCATAGAGCACACAAAATAAAAACAAGTGGAACAATATTAAAACAGGTAAATAAATTTAAATATATGGGAACAATGTTAACCTCAGATGGTAGATGTACAACATAGGTGAGATGCAGAATGGCTCAAGCAAAAGCAGCTTTCCAAAAAATGAGGAAGAATCTGTGCAATACATTTTTGAAAAAAGAAACAAGAAAAAGAGTTCTTAAATGTTATGTAGAGCCAGTCTTAACATATGGATGTGAATCATGGACAATAAGACACCAGACAAGAAAAAGGAAGGCTGTAGAAATGTGGTTTTACATAAGTATGTTGAGAATACCATGGACAGCTAAGAAGAGTAGTAAAAACGTTCTAAAAGAGACCGCATAAAAAGAGAGTTAATCTCCACTATTAGGAGGAAACAATCATCATTTTTTGGCCATGTAATGAGAAGAGAACAGCTGGTATATATATATTGTGACAACTGAAAAAATTGAGGGACTCAGAGATAGAGGGAAGCAAAGAGAAATGATACCAGACAGCTTAAGAGAATGGCTTGGCAGAATTGTCAATAACAGAAATGATAAATAACTGTCGAGATCGAAAGCTGCGGAGAGACATGATCACCTACGTCAGGAGGCGCAACTTGATGATAATGATGATCCTCTATTCGGGAAGACGTAATATAAAAAGGTGCGTTTGGCAAAGCAGCAAACTGACAGCTAAAACAATGGCCGGAGTTTACAACGCCTGCACCATCAGTGTCTTTATTTAATGGCAGATAATTATGGATCATCATCATCAGTATCTTTATTTTATGGCAGATAATTATGGATCATCATCATCAGTGTCTTTATTTAATGGCAGATAATTATGGATCATCATCATCAGTGTCTTTATTTAATGGCAGATAATTATGGATCATCATCATCGGTATCTTTATTTTATGGCAGATAATTATGGATCATCATGGGAGATTTTAATGGAAGGCTTGGGAAACGCAACAGTGAGAACAGTGACATCTTAGGACCCTTTGGCGATAAAACAGCTGAAATAAACGAAAACGGAAGCAGACTGCTGGAACTATGCAATCAAAACAATTTATTTATCACCAACACATTCTTCAAACACAGAGAGTCGCAAGTATACACCTGGTACAAATGGAATGACACAACATGCAGAAGCCAGATAGATTTTATACTAACAAGAAAAGAGAACAAGAAAAGAGTAACCGACAGTAGAGCAATCCCAAATATTACAGACGACACGGATCACAAGATGGTTATGATCACACTAAGACAGCCAAAAATAAAGAGAATATACGAAAACAAACAAAAGAAGCGAAAAGAACAGACAATAAAAATAAAACAATTAAACGATCAAGAAACAAGGAAAACCCTAGAAGAAAAACTCAGAGAGGAATTCAAGAAACTCCCTAACGAAGTAGGCACAGTAGAAGAAGATTGGAAACAATTTAAGGAAACAGTAACTAACATCTCTACAACAGTTTGTGGAACGAAGCTAAGAACAAGAGAAGGGAAAAAGAGCACCCCGTGGTGGAACGAAACAATCAGAGAAGCAATTAAAGAAAAGAAGAAACTGTTTAAAAATTGGAGGGAGAACAAGAACCAAGAAAAATATGAAAGATATGCCTTAGTTCGAAAAAGAGTTAAAATGCTGATCAAAGAAGCTAAGCAAAGGAATTGGACAGAATTCGGACAAAACATGAGCAGGGACTTCAAGACAGCCACAAGAGATTTCTACAAAGCAGTAAAAGCCACAAGAGCGAGAAAAGAAAACCATGATCATACTGAGCTGATAAATGACAAAGACGGACAACCAATATCAAACAACCAATGTATGCAACAGAGATGGAAAGAATATTTTGAAGACCTGTTAAACATACCAACTACCAACAAGACAACAAAAACCACGCTAACCCTAACCCTAACTCACAAATACTGAACCCAACATCATGAAAGAGGAAATAGAAGAAGTAATCAAATATGCACCAAGAAACAAAGCACCAGGGATAGCTAACATTCCAATAGAAATAATAGCAGCAGCGGGAGAAACAGGAATGCAATGGCTGCACAGAATATTTAATGCAGCATGGCACCAACAACAAGCCCCAGAAGACTGGCAACAGGCAATCATCATACCAATATGGAAAAAGAAAGGTAGCAAAAGAGACTGCAATCAATATAGAGGTATATCTCTGCTCAGCCATGTAGGAAAGCTATACGCCAAAATCTTGGAAAAAAGACTGAGACCAATAATAGAACTACAGTTAAGCGATTCTCAAATGGGGTTCCGAAAAAAACAGAGGATGTACCGACGCACTATTCACACTAAAACAGCTTGCAGAAAAAACGACAGAACACAACCAAAACTTATACCTAGCCTTCATTGACCAGGAAAAAGCATTCGACAGAGTAAACAGAGAACAACTGTGGGAGATACTAACAACATACGGAGTAAGCCAACATCTAACCAACATTATTAAAAGTCTCTACGCCAACAGCAGCTGCAGGGTCAGAACAGCAACAGGCTACACAGACCACTTCGAAGTTAGATCAGGTGTAAGACAGGGGTGCGTACTATCCCCCCTACTGTTTATTACATACATGGACCATATATGCAAGCTAGCCAACCCATCAGAGACAGAGGAGATCAACGAGCTTCTATTTGCAGACGACCAGGCACTAATACATGAAACAATAGAAGACCTACAAGAACACTTAAACAAACTCAACATCTTAGGAACAAAATACAACATGAAAATCAACATCAACAAAACAGAAGTCATGAATGTCGCCAAAAATAAACAGAACATCAACATAACTATAGAAGGCAGACAACTAAAACAAGTAGAGGAATTCAAATACCTAGGAAGTCTAATGACAAACGACAATTCCCAAACAGCAGAGATAGAATCAAGATGCAACAAAGCTTGTCAAATCATCGGACAGTTATCACCACTATTGTCCAACAAGGAAATAACTCTGGAGGCAAAACGAGCACTATACAATACAATCTTCATTCCAACGTTGTGCTACCAATGTCAGACCTGGACCCTAGATTCAAGAACAATAAGAAAAAATAACATCTACTGAGATGAAATGTGTTAGACGAATGACAGGAAACAGTCTGAGAGATAAGATCAGAAATGAAGAACTGAGAAAAAAGCTAGGAATAGCCCCAGCCATAGAATATATAAGGAAACAACAGATAAAATGGTTCGGCCACGTGACAAGGCAGAAAGAACAAAACACAACACAACGAGCCTTCAACAAACGTTGTGAGAACAACAGACCCAAGGGTCGACCACGAAAAAGATGGATCGATGGAATATTAGAAGCACTAGGAAACATAACAGCAGCAGAGGCGAACAGAAGAGCAAAAGACCGCAAATTATATCTCCCCTCGACGCTGAAAGGCAGATGAGTAAGGAAAGAAGAAGAAGAAGATCATCATCAAGTACCGGGCCTGCTGGCGTAGGTTATCATGTCTCTTCACAACTTTCAATCTCTACAGTTATTTATCATTTCTGTTGTAGACCTTCTGCCAAGCCATTCTCTTAAACTGTCTGGTATCTTTTCTCATTGCTTCTCTCTATCTCTTCGTCCCTCAATTTTCCCAGTTGTTACAATATATACCAGTTGTTCTCTTCTCATTACATGGCCAAAAAATGATGATTGTTTCTTCCTAATATTGGAAATTAGCTCTCTTTTTGCTTTGGCTTCTTTCAGAACTTTTTCATTACTCTTCTTAGCTGTCCATGGTATTTTCAACATTCTTCTGTAAAACCACATTTCTACAGCTTCCAGTGATTTTCTTGTCTGTTGTCTTATTGTCCATGATTCATATCCATATGTTAAGACTGGCTCTACATAACATTTAAGAGCTCTTTTTATTATATATAAATGATGGATAATTTATACAATACAAGAGAGAATGGTGAATGCATTCTATATGCGATGTTAGCGCCGTATTCTTGCCATCACCTGGTAGAACGAAGCGACAAAAAAAGAGGTCCTCACTCACATCGGCATCTACACGCTGCTCACACAATGTAGGTTACGCTGGCCACTGTATACCAAAGGATACACTTTATGGACGACTAACAGATGATAAAACTAGGGGCGCCAAAACTCTGATTAATAGACGTGTGTAAACGTGACGTGAAGACTCTGAACATAAACCCTGCAGCGTGGGAAGAAATAGCTGCAGACCACAATCATTGCAAACACACTCTAAAGCTCCAACTCAAGCAAGAAGCAGACAAATTCATTGAAATAGAGAATACACGGCGAAAGAAAGGGAAAAAAAAATATGTTCCTAGTGGCACTCCAAATTCCATATGATACTACTACTACTATAACACTACCAATAGTACTATTGCTGTTGTTGCTACAACAAGAACTACTACTGCAACTACCACTATTTCTACTAAAACTCCTACTACTACTACTATTACTATTACAATTACAATTACTACAACTAGCTCTACTTCTACCGCAACTAATAATAGTACTAATACTACTACTACTGCAGCAGCTACTACTACAAATGCTGCTATTATAACTGTTATTACTACTACTACTACTACTACTGCTACTACTGCTACTACTATAGTAACTACTACATCTTCTTGTTATACAACTACTACTACTGCATTTACTACTACAACTAATACAGGGACTTCAAATAACTACAACTACTACTACTACTACTATAACTACTTCTACAATAACTAATACTACTACTGCTTCTGCTACTACAACTACTACTACCACTACTTATAATGCTCTTCCCATAACTACTACTGCTAATACTACTCTTACTGTAATTACTACTACAACTACTATTACAGCTATTACAACTACTACTACAAATACTATTACAACTACTACAACTGCTGCTACAACTACTACTACTAGTACCGCTCTTACTATAACCACTACCATAACTACCACAACTACTACTACTACTAATACCACACTTACTGTAACTACAACAACTACTACTACTACTAATACTGCTCTTACTATAACCACTACTGCAACTACTACTACTACTAATACCACACTTACTGTAACTACAACAACTACTACTCTACTAATACCACACTTACTGTAACTACAACAACTACTACTACTACCAATATTACAACAACATTAGAAGGTTTTCAACATTAAAATTATATCTATTTGTACTAGAAAAGTTGCACTCAAATTTGTCCGAGGAGATTACCGTGTCCAAATGTTTAGCATCTGTTTATTAATTAATTGTATAAGATACGCTCTCTTATATTTGCTTTATATTTTATCATTATCTGAATGCTTTTTATCCTTTATAAGTTTAATTAAAGTTCTACTTTACATTTATACATCTTAGTTTATGTTTTTATTCGCTTGTACGTTTTCGGTTGTGATGTTTTCATTAATATCTAAGTACCACGTCTGCTTATTTTCAACTCAAATGTTAAGTCAGTCCTATTATATGGCTGTGAAACATGGAGAACAACAAAATTGGCAATCATGAAGATACAGACTTTCATTAATGGGTGCTTACGCAGAATAAAAATATGGAAATGGCAGGACAAAATCACTAACATAGAATTATGGAAATGTACCAGTCAAACACCAGTGGATAAAGAGATACAGCGAAGACGATGGCGCTGGATAGGACACACACTACGGAAGCCAACTGAGAGTATTACACAACAGGCTCTTTTTGGAATCCCCAGGGGAAATGACAAAGAGGAAGACCAAGGAATTCCTGGAGAAGACAGATAGAACCAGAGATAAAGATGATGGGGAAGACATGGAATGATCTTAAAAGAATGGCAAAAAACAGAACGACTTGGAAAGTGTTTGTTGAAGACCTATGCTCCACTGGGAGCTAAAAAGGTAGAAGAAGAAGAAGAAGAGACCCAGTCTGCTTGTATAAACGATGTCTGTTGACAAAATTCTTCCCAGAAACGTTGATTAATGTTGCTTTTTACTTCGGCAATACCACAATCCTTTGAGGGTAGGGTCAATGCAAAGAAATGCAAATAAATGCGAAGCTGCAGTAAAGGTAACTGTGAGGGAAAATGAACAAAAAAAATATAGGAAAAATTATTTAAGCAAACAGGATGGTTAAAGCTTTACATAGTAAGTGGACGAAACAAATAAGGACGACGTTTCGGCTCAGTATGCCTTCAGCAGGAAGAAACATGCAACATACACAGATGTTTTTAAAAAAAATAATATTTAAAATTCCGAAATAGAGTGAGAAATAAAAATTAATATTAATATTAAATGTTTTCCCTAGCGCAGTATACAGGGAAGACATTTTATTGTTATTTTTATTTCTCATTCTAGTCCGGATTTTTTTGTTATTTATTATTTATTTTATTTTAAATATATATCTGTGTGTGTTGTATGTTTGTTCCCTGCTGATGGCTTATTGAGCCGAAACGTCGTTCTAATATGTGCCGTCCACATACTACGTAAAGTTTCAACTATACAGTTTTTTTTATTTCTATTGATGTATGTATATGTGCATGTATACATATATCTTTAAAATTTCTCCGCCATTACCTTCACATGGCTGCCATTTTTTCTTCCATTTTCTTTCACCTCTTCTACCCTTGTCTTTGTTTTCCCTGTTGTCGTATATGCCATCTGTTGTCTTCTAAAAAAAATGGCAGTCACACAAAGAAGGTTGTTTTTTTCATTATGTTGGAAATATTACTTTTAGCATTTAACCTTTATTAGAACGTCCTCGTTAGTCTTTACTGTCCATCGTATTCGAAGCATTCCTGTAGAACCATGATATTGTCATCAACAAGTACCAAGCCTGCTGGCGTAGGTGATCATGTCTTTCCACAACTTTCCATCACGACAGTTATTTATCATTTGTGTTGTTGATCTTCTGCCAAGCCATTCTCTTAAGCTGTCTGGTATTTTTTCTCTTTGCTTCCCACTACCTCTTTGTCCCTCAATTTTCCCAGTTGTTACAATATATTTTAGTTGTTCTCTTCTCATTACATGGCCAAAAAATGATGATTTCTCTTCCAAATATTGGAAATACTCTCTCTTTTTGCTTTCGCCTCTTTCAGAACATTTTCATTACTCTTCTTAGCTGTCCATGGTATTCTCAACATTCTTCTGTAAAACCACATTTCTACAGACTCCAATGATTTTCTTGTCTGTTGTCTTATTGTCCATGATTCACACCCATATGTTAAGACTGGCTCTACAAACATTTAAGAATTCTTTTTCTTGTTTCTATTATCAAAAATGGATTGCATAGTATCTTCCTCATTTATTGAAAAGTTGCTTTTGCATGAGTCATTCTGCATCTCACCTCTGCTGTACATCTTCCGTCAGATGTTATTGTCACCGCACATATTTTTGTTATGTGTTCTCCGATTGTACATTTTTCAGGCACATCATGAGAAGAGGAAAATTGGAATACTTGGGTACAACTGGAAAAAATATAGGAAAAGAGAGATCGCGGACGACAAAGAGAGAAAATACTAGATAGCTTGGTGTCATGGCATGGTAAACAGTCAACAACAGAATTGATAGAGATGCACGGTGGATAGAAAATTGTGGAAGGACATGATCGCCTACGCCAACCGGTACGGCACATGATGATGATCCGATTGTAAGGAAGGCAAGACCCCGGTCCAGCAGAGTAACTGCGAATGACGGCTCACGCCATGTTACCCACAACCGCCCCTGTTCATCATCATCATGTGACACACCCGTTGACGTAGGCGATCATGTCCTTCCACACAGTTCATCTTATCAGTTCTGTTGTTGACTGTTTTTCATGCCATAATAACAAGCTACTTAGTATTTTCTCTCTTTGCATACCCTGTTCGCAATGTTGAAAACGTCATAACCATTGGGCGTTCCCCCTCCTTTTCCTTTTCAACGGGCAAGCTCTGAGATATCGGGGTCAAGGAGCGTGCAAGGGAGCTAATCAAGACTCATCGTTGACTCCAAACGGACACCCCTGGAAATAGACTACCCAGTCTGGCCAAACGAGTATAGATCGAAGAGGGAATGCAATACAGTACTAATAAATGTCTTACAGAAGTCGGATGTGTGGGACTGAAATATGCACACACAAAAAAACACACCGCCTCTGCTCCCACTTAACGTCCTTTTAATGGAGGATTGCTAATTGGCGATTTCTTCTTTGTAGTCATCGGGTCAGACGAATGGAAGGAAACAGTCTTAGAGATAAGATCAGAAATGAAGAACTGAGGGAGAAAAGCTAGGAATAGCCCCCGCCATAGAATATATAAAGAAACAACAGATACAATGGTTTGGCCACGTGACACGACAGAAAGATCAAAACACAACGAGCCTTCAATAAACGTTGAGGGAATACCAGACCCAAGGGTCGACCACCAAAAAGATGGATCGATGGAATATTAGAAGCACTAGAAAACATAACAGCAGCAGAAGCGAACAGAAGAGCAAAAGACCGCAAATTGTATCTCCCCTCGACGTTGAAAGGGAAATGAGGAAGGAAAGAAAAAGAGTGGTCTATTTAAACATTGTTTACAACATTCTATCAGGACGTAGTATAGTATTAATAACAAAAAGACAGAAGTAATGATAGCAGCAAAGAAAAAGACATCATCGCAATGCGCGATAAAGACAAGTGGAACAATATTAAAACAGGTAAATGAATTTAAATATCTGGGAATAATGTTAACCTCAGATGGTAGATGCACAACAGAGGTGAGATGCAGAATAACTCAAGCGAAAGCAGTTTCCCAAAAATATTAAAATGTTTGTAAAGCAGTCACCCTACCTTATATGAGTGTATGGTACACCCAACTATTTCCTTATATATATATATATACCTACATTTTGGAGCAGAAACAGATGTAGATGGTAAAGATATGCCGTTCCATGATCACCTACGTCAGTCAACTCTCAGATCATCATCATTATTTGAGTGCCGTCTCCGCATGGAAGGTTGGGTACCATGGAGTGCCATTACTTTATATCTTTTGCTTTTATGGTGCAGGCTGTCATAGGCTGACTTGTTCATCTTATGATATTACTCGTCCATGTTAGTCTTGGTCTGCCTCTGCCTCTTGCTTTTATGGTGCAGGCTGTCATAGGCTGACTTGTTCATCTTATGATATTACTCGTCCATGTTAGTCTTGGTCTGCCTCTGCCTCTTGCTTTTATGGTGCAGGCTGTCATAGGCTGACTTGTTCATCTTATGATATTACTCGTCCATGTTAGTCTTGGTCTGCCTCTGCCTCTTGCTTTTATGGTGCAGGCTGTCATAGGCTGACTTGTTCATCTTATGATATTACTCGTCCATATTAGTCTTGGTCTGCCTCTGCCTCTTGCTTTTATGGTGCAGGCTGTCATAGGCTGACTTGTTCATCTTATGATATTACTCGTCCATGTTAGTCTTGGTCTGCCTCTGCCTCTTGCTTTTATGGTGCAGGCTGTCATAGGCTGACTTGTTCATCTTATGATATTACTCGTCCATGTTAGTCTTGGTCTGCCTCTGCCTCTTGCTTTTATGGTGCAGGCTGTCATAGGCTGACTTGTTCATCTTATGATATTACTCGTCCATGTTAGTCTTGGTCTGCCTCTGCCTCTTGCTTTTATGGTGCAGGCTGTCATAGGCTGACTTGTTCATCTTATGATATTACTCGTCCATGTTAGTCTTGGTCTGCCTCTGCCTCTTGCTTTTATGGTGCAGGCTGTCATAGGCTGACTTGTTCATCTTATGATATTACTCGTCCATGTTAGTCTTGGTCTGCCTCTGCCTCTTGCTTTTATGGTGCAGGCTGTCATAGGCTGACTTGTTCATCTTATGATATTACTCGTCCATGTTAGTCTTGGTCTGCCTCTGCCTCTTGCTTTTATGGTGCAGGCTGTCATAGGCTGACTTGTTCATCTTATGATATTACTCGTCCATGTTAGTCTTGGTCTGCCTCTGCCTCTTGCTTTTATGGTGCAGGCTGTCATAGGCTGACTTGTTCATCTTATGATATTACTCGTCCATGCTAGTCTTGGTCTACCGCTTAAACCTTCTATTTTCCCTTCCAAGATTACTTTTAGTAGGCTGTTGCGTCTTTTAACATGACCCACAAATAGCATTTGTCTTGTTTGAATGTATTTAGTAGTTCTCTTTTCATTTTTAGTTGTTTTAAGACTTAATCATTTGTTTTCTTTTCTTTTCATCCAATTCTTCCTATTCTTCTATAAATCCACAGTTCAAAGGCTTCAATTTTTTGTTCTGTTTTCTTGTCTAATGTCCACTTTTCTGCACCATACATGAATGTTGATAAGATATACCGTTTTGCTATTCTTGGGTTTAACCCTGGTGTTATTTGTTTTGATGTTAGTATATATATATTTCAAGGCATTAAAATTACTTTTTACCATTCCTATTCTTTTGTTTATTTCAATTGTACATTTTCCATCACTAGTTATAGTATGTCCAAGGTAGTTAGTAGTTGTAGCTCTGAACTCAACTGTCTCCAGGTCTATTCATCCAACTTTGATATGCACTTGTAGGTTTTGAGTATTTTCTTTGCTTATGAACATAGTGTTTTTGATATTCATATCTAATCCTTATTTTGTGCTTATCATGTTTATTTCATTAAGTCGTGCTGAAGTCGGATGTGTTGGGCCGAAAGGCGCAAATATAACAGTTATACTGCAAACCACAACACAACGCAGACACGCCCACTTAACGTCCTTTTAAGGACGGATGACGAAGAGGAATTCTACAGTCTACGAATACTCTAGAATACTTTAGTCATCGGGCGAACGCAAGCAAGCAAGCATTTCATTAAGTAATTGTTGTAGATCTTCAGGATTTTCATCTCTCAGATCAGAAAACAAAATTAGTAATCACCGGTCGGGTCAAAGGTCATTGTGTTCATAATAGTTCTTAAAGTAAACTCCGAGAAAAGAGAGCTCTTTCGTGTTTAACCTGTTGGATTAGACTTTTGGAGCGGGCCCACGTCTCGTAAGTTTGTCTTCTAATTAGTTTAATGGTGTGATATAACGATCGTTACATCCGTCAATTTACCTTACAAATAGACTCTTTAATTTTAGATTGTAATGTAATATTTATGTCATTCTCACGAAAGTAACAAGTGCGTTTTGAAAACACATAAGGCAAGGAATGATGATATTATAATATGAATTGAATATGTCGACAGTCGTGTTGTGTTGATAGACTTGTTTGGGCTAGGACTCCGTGCGGCCCGTCGTTGATAGTTGAGTGGGGAGGACCGATCAACATGATGATTATCGTTCTGTTGTGTTGATAAACTTGGGCTGGCAGTCCGGGAGTCCCGCCGTCGATAATTCAGTAGGGACGACTGGTGGTATAATCATAATGCAGGCCAATAGTGTCACCACAAATCTGTGCTCGACTTGCACACACAGTCTTAACTTCAAATATTATACATTTCTTCTTTTATCTTTCAGCTCCCTGTGGAGAGTGGAGCATAGGTTTTCAACAAACACTTTCAACTCCTGTGACTGTGGAGCATAGGTCTTCAACAAACACTTTCAACTCCCTGTGACTGTGGAGCATAGGTCTTCAACAAACACTTTCAGCTCCCTGTGGAGCATAGGTCTTCAACAAACACTTTCAGCTCCCTGTGGAGCATAGGTTTTCAAGAAACACTTTCAGCTCCCTATGGAGCATAGGTCTTCAACAAACACTTTCAGCTCCCTATGGAGCATAGGTCTCCAACAAACACTTTCAGCTCCCTATGGAGCATAGGTTTTCAACAAACACTTTCAACTCCCTGTGACTGTGGAGCATAGGTCTTCAACAAACACTTTCAGCTCCCTGTGGAGCATAGGTCTTCAACAAACACTTTCAGCTCCCTATGGAGCATAGGTCTTCAACAAACACTTTTCAATTCCCTGTGCAGCATAGGTCTTCAACAAACATTTTCAGCTGCCTGTGGAGCATAGGTCTTCAACAAACACTTTCAACTCCCTGTGAATCATAGGTCTTCAACAAACACTTTCAGCTCCACATGGAGCATATGTCTTCAACAAACACTTTCAACTCATGTGGAGCATAGGTCTTCAACATACACTTTCAGCTCCATTTGGAGCATAGGTCTTCAACAAACACTTTCAGCTGCCTGTGGAGCACAGGTCTTCAACAAACACTTTCAGCTCCCTGTGGAGCATAGGTCTTCAACAAACACTTTCAGCTCCCTGTGGAGCATAGGTTTTCAAGAAACACTTTCAACTCCCTGTGAATCATAGGTCTTCAACAAACACTTTCAGCTCCATTTGGAGCATAGGTCTTCAACAAACACTTTCAGCTCCATTTGGAGCATAGGTCTTCAACAAACACTTTCAGCTCCACATGGAGCATATGTCTTCAACAAACACTTTCAACTCATGTGGAGCATAGGTCTTCAACATAACACTTTCCAAGCTGTTCTTTTTATTGCCATTCTTTTAAGATCATTCCAAGTCTTCCCGATCATCTTTATTTCTGCTTCCATTTCTCTTCTCCAAGAATATTTTGGTCTTCCTCTTGAACTTGTGCCCTTCCTGTCCTAGTTGTATTAGAGTAGTTTGTTAGGGATGTTTAGTTTAGTTTGTTTAAGTCTGTAATATTTTGGTTTAGATTATGTTTCTTAGTGTTAATTTAGTTTGTGTTCATTGGTAACGTCTAGATAGTTGTTAGTGGTGTCTTGTTTGTTGTGGTTATTAGTAGTGTCTAGTTTGTTGTTAGTGGTGTCTAGTTTGTTGTTAGTGGTGTCTAGTTTGTTGTTAGTGGTGTCGTTGTTAGTGGTGTCTAGTTTGTTGTTAATGGTGTCTAGTTTTTGTTATTGAGTCATTTGTGGGTCATCATTATTGCACTCCGAACATGTCCATGGGTGTTCAGTTACCATCCTCAGCAAGTCCCACAGTGTGCAGGGACTGACGACTCCAGTTCTGTGTTGGTTGATAAGTCTTCTTATACTCCCACTGAGTTTCTTGTTTCTAGCTGTGCCCATCATAACTCCCATCTCTTTCATCCGAAGGATTGACGTGGACTCATGGTTGTCGAAGTCCTGTGCCCTTCCTTCATCTCGAAGTGCATTGATGATATCCACCTGTTTCATTGGTTAACCATCTTCAGTGACAGCACAGCTAGCCACCCTGTCCGCTCTTTGATTTCCCCATACTCCCACATGCCCAGGGATGTACACAAAGGTTGTTATGTATTTTTGGCTTCTGCAATGGCCCTACTGTAATGTTTTCTTTGACTATTCTGCCTGTTGAGTGTGCTGTATATGCCCATGCACTCCTTTGGTATCGTATTACAGATCTGTCTATATAGATCACTGCTGCTTCTTCCTCATAGGTGTTATTCCAGATGAGACCGTGGGATTGGTTGGTCTCAAGGCAAGACCTTGGCCTCAAGACAGAGGTTGTGGGTTCAAATCCCAGCTGCACCAGTTGGGATTTTTATTTATGATTTCTTTCTGTGGCAACCACCCCTGGTCTCAGCATCGATGCTCAGCTTGAAACGTCAGTTACTCATAGACAGAAAAAATATGAGTACCTCCGAAGATGGAGTTATCTGCCTGTGCGGCAAGGGACTCCTGTGCACATGGCTGCCAGAGAAAAACGGATTAACACACAAAATTCAGTTCCTAGCCTCTAGAGACTTTGTCAGAGGTAAATGCTGACGGACGGAAAAAAAAAAAAAGACCATTGACCTCCACATTGACTGTGACTGAATTCTGCTCCCCACATTTCCGGATAAGTGTTTCAATATACAAGAATATGCCCATGAATGACATAGGCACCAGTGTCCACTCCCCGCCAGTTCTGCATTGTTGATTCTACTCAGCCCACCCTTGATATGTCTCTTCTTAACCTGTCACATTTCCCTGTGTTGAGGAAGTGTTGCTGACAAGACAGAATGTGCAAACCTTGACTTGATCTTCTTACAGTGAGCTGTCACTAACAAGACAGAATGTGCAAACCTTGGCTTGATCCACTTACAGTGAGCTGTCACTAACAAGACAGAATGTACAGATCTTTACTTGATCTTCTTACAGTGAGCTGTCACTAACAAGACAGAATGTGCAAACCTTGGCTTGATCCACTTACAGTGAGCTGTCACTAACAAGACAGAATGTGCAAACCTTGGCTTGATCTTCTTACAGTGAGTTGTCACTAACAAGACAGAATGTGCAAACCTTGGCTTGATCCACTTACAGTGAGCTGTCACTAACAAGACAGAATGTGCAAACCTTGGCTTGATCCACTTACAGTGAGCTGTCACTAACAAGACAGAATGTGCAAACCTTGGCTTGATCCACTTACAGTGAGCTGTCACTAACAAGACAGAATGTGCAAACCTTGGCTTGATCTTCTTACAGTGAGCTGTCACTAACAAGACAGAATGTGCAAACCTTGGCTTGATCCACTTACAGTGAGCTGTCACTAACAAGACAGAATGTACAAACCTTGACTTGATCTGCTTACAGTGAGCTGTCACTAACAAGACAGAATGTACAGATCTTTATTTGATCCACTTACAGTGAGCTGTCACTAACAGACAGAATGTACAGATCTTTACTTGATCCACTTACAGTAAGCTGTCACTGACAAGACAGAATGTACAAACCTTGACTTGATCTTCTTACAGTGAGCTGTCACTGACAAGACAGAATGTGCAAACCTTGGCTTGATCTTCTTACAGTGAGCTGTCACTGACAAGACAGAATGTGCAAACCTTGGCTTGATCTTCTTACAGTGAGCTGTCACTAACAAGACAGAATGTACAAACCTTGGCTTGATCTTCTTACAGTGAGCTGTCACTAACAAGACAGAATGTGCAAACCTTGGCTTGATCTTCTTACAGTGAGCTGTCACTAACAAGACAGAATGTACAGATCTTTACTTGATCTTCTTACAGTGAGCTGTCACTAACAAGACAGAATGTACAGATCTTTATTTGATCCACTTACAGTGAGCTGTCACTAACAAGACAGAATGTACAGATCTTTATTTGATCCACTTACAGTGAGCTGTCACTAACAAGACAGAATGTACAGATCTTTACTTGATCCACTTACAGTAAGCTGTCACTGACAAGACAGAATGTACAAACCTTGACTTGATCTTCTTACAGTGAGCTGTCACTGACAAGACAGAATGTGCAAACCTTGGCTTGATCTTCTTACAGTGAGCTGTCACTAACAAGACAGAATGTACAGATCTTTACTTGATCTTCTTACAGTGAGCTGTCACTAACAAGACAGAATGTACAGATCTTTATTTGATCCACTTACAGTGAGCTGTCACTAACAAGACAGAATGTACAGATCTTTACTTGATCCACTTACAGTAAGCTGTCACTGACAAGACAGAATGTACAAACCTTGACTTGATCTTCTTACAGTGAGCTGTCACTAACAAGACAGAATGTACAGATCTTTACTTGATCCACTTACAGTAAGCTGTCACTGACAAGACAGAATGTGCAAACCTTGGCTTGATCTTCTTACAGTGAGCTGTCACTGACAAGACAGAATGTGCAAACCTTGGCTTGATCTTCTTACAGTAAGCTGTCACTAACAAGACAGAATGTGCAAACCTTGGCTTGATCTTCTTACAGTGAGCTGTCACTAACAAGACAGAATGTACAGATCTTTACTTGATCTTCTTACAGTGAGCTGTCACTAACAAGACAGAATGTACAGATCTTTATTTGATCCACTTACAGTGAGCTGTCACTAACAAGACAGAATGTACAGATCTTTACTTGATCCACTTACAGTAAGCTGTCACTGACAAGACAGAATGTACAGATCTTGACTTGATATTCTTACAGTGAGCTGTCACTAACAAGACAGAATGTACAGATCTTGACTTGATATTCTTACAGTGAGCTGTCACTAACAAGACAGAATGTGCAAACCTTGACTTGATCTGCTTACAGTGAGCTGTCACTAACAAAAATGAATATAGGAACTTATTGCTGCCGTCATTGTTGCTCCAACAACTCTGAGAGTTATCTGATAGAAGAATCTTGAATATCAACTTAATTTTTGTGTTGTGTTCTCCAAATATATATTCTTCTTTGTCGTCGCCCTAAAAAATGTTAAGTAGGTATTAATGCTTTGTTTTGTTGCTTAGAGCAAGGTGCAAAATATCCACATCTCAATCCAACATATCAGTCACCAGCATTAACATTTCTGAGTACCAATTTGCCTTCCTGGTTTTACCTTTCTATGCCAGACCTGGACCCTAGATGCAAGAACAAGAAAAATAACCTCTTAAAAAAAAAAGAAGTAAAGTACCCCCGTCACGCCAAGTGGCGTATTGGGAATATGGTGTTAGTGACCATAAATTTTACAGGCCTTCAGCACATGATTTTTGGGGTAATGTGGTCAGTATTATGTCCCATGCCGCTTTACTTTCCCAGAAAAAAATCCGGTACCCATTAATGGCTGAGTGAACTTGGAAGCCGTCGGTTGGGATCGAACACTACCTCTTGTCCTTTGTAGTCCAGTTCACTAACCACTGAGCTATCACGGCTCTCAGAAATAACCTCTACTGAGGTGAAATGTGTTAGACGAATGACAGGAAACAGTCTGAGAGATAAGATCTGAAATGAAGAACTGAGAAAAAAGCTAGGAATAGCCCCCACCATAGAATATATAAATAAACGACAGATATAATGGTTTGGCCACATGACAAGGCAGAAAGATCAAAACACAACTCAATGAGCATTCAATAAACATTGTGAGAACACCAGACCTGAGGGTAAACCATGAAAAAGATGGATTAACGGAATTAATAGAACCACTTGGAGACGTAATAGGAAATTAGAGAAATCGCCAATCAACCACTAATATCTTCAGTAATAAAGAAAAGACAATGGTCATATGTTGGACATGTGATGAGAAGAGATAATAACCGAATAGCAAAGCAATTATATGCCCTCATATGGGAAACAACAGGTAAGAGAAAAAGAGGAAGACCCAGGGAGACACTGAGAAGAACATTGATGAGAGAGGCAAGAGCAGCAGGATTCGGCTCCCTCAATGAGATAGAGCTGCTTGCACAGAACAGAGACAGATGGCAAGATTTGATAAAATATCTTTAAAAGAAAACTGCTAGAACAAAAAATTCAGATAGGAGAAGGTGTATCTTGGTCTACGCCCCATGGGCCTGCTACGGCTCGAAAGGTCAATAGATAGATAGATAGGAGACATAACAGCAGCAGAAGCGAACATAAGAGCAAAAGACTGCAAATTATATCTCCCATCGACGCTGAAAGGCGAAAGAGGAAGGACAGAAGATTTGCCTTCCTGCTATTATTCAATTGCTACTTGCTTGACCTAAAGGTCTGTTACCTGGGACACTGCGTAGATGGAGTAGCATTTTGATAGTTCGGCTTCGTAGATCATAACGCAAGCAATTACTTATGAGTTGCTCACTACATTCAGCCCTGGTGCTGATAGAGGCCCTCCCTTCACACACCACTGCTCCCCCAGTCAGCATTCTGTTTTGGAAAGTCAACATTATGTTAATGTTTAGCTATTGGGATGGTATTATACAAACATCCATACATATATAAAATATATAATGTACGGACCAGTTCATATATTTCCATAATTAATAATGGTAACATATTTTTTGTGGATTTTTGTATCGCAATGGATAAGAGACAAAATAGTGTATCATGTACTCTTCTAAAGTATTAATTGGGATACGTGTATGTTGGTAAATTCTATTTGCATACGGGGTTTGTAGACTTGGTTTCTTTAAATAGAATCGGGTGATTTTAAAATGAAATGATCTTTGTTGTCGGCGTCTGGTGTTTAGTTTACTTTGTTGTTTGTGTCTAGTGTTTAGTTTAAATTGTTGTTTGTATCTAGTGTTTAGTTTAAATTGTTGTTTGTGTCTAGTGTTTAGTTTACTTTGTTGTTTGCATCTAGTGTTTAGTTTACTTTGTTGTTTGCATCTAGTGTTTAGTTTACTTTGTTGTTTGCATCTAGTGTTTAGTTTACTTTGTTGTTTGCGTCTAGTGTTTAGTTTACTTTGTTGTTTGCTTCTAGTGTTTAGTTTACTTTGTATTTGATAGTAGTATTTAGTTTGTACTTGTTAGTTGTAGAGGTTTCTTCCCTTGCTTTGCTAGGCATGTAAGGAATATGGTGTTATTGACCATATTTTCATGGATGTGAATCATGGATGATAGGACAACTGACAAGAAAATCACTGGAGGCTATAGAAATATGGTTTTACAGAATAATGTTGAGAATACAATGGACAGCTAAGAAGAGTAATGAAAACGTTCTGAAAGAGGCCTAAGCAAAAAGTGAGCGAATATCCAATATTAAGAAGAAACAATCATAATTTTTTTGGCCATGTAATGATAAGAGAACATCTGAAATATATTGTGATAACTTGGAAAATTGAGGGACGAAGAGATAGTGGGAAGTAAAAAAAAAATAAATGATCACCTACGCCAGCAGACATGATACTTGATGATTATGACAATATTTTTCTACAATCACTGCACATTGTTAGGTAATATAGTTGGTAACATGCCAGGCTGCCTTTACTTCTCAGAAAAATGTCTGGTACCTATTTTTAGTGGTGGCTGGGATAAACCCAGAACCTTGTTGCTCCGTAAAATATTTGCCACCTCTGAGGGATAGAACCTAAACCCTCCTGATCAGTAAACGACCACACTAACCACTCAGCCACTGAGGCTCCTTGTTAGTCTTGGTAATGTTAATTTACTTTAGTCATTGGTGTCTGTTAATAGATGTTAATTGTTTAGTTAGTGTGTGTAGGATAGTTTACTATGTATTTGTTAGTTGTGTTTGGTTGGTGTTTTGATAGTTTAATATTTGGTTTACGTTTCATTAACAAACGATGGTCATATGTTGGACATGTGATGAGAAGAGATAATAACCGAATATACGTATGCGTGTGAAAGCTGGAAAACAAGAGATATAGAAACAAAGGTGAATGCATTATAAAATGAATGTCTAAGGAAAATACTTGGTATAGCGTGGAACGAATTCAAAACAAACGAGGAAATTAGAGAAATCGCCAATCAACCACTAATATCTTCAGTAATAAAGAAAAGACGCTGGTCATATGTTGGACATGTGATGAGGAGAGATAATAACGAATAGCACAGCAAGCCGTCATATGGGAAACAACAGGTAAGAGGAAAAGAGGAAGACCCAGAGAGAAACTGAGAAGAACATTGATGAGAGAGGCAAGAGCAACAGGAATCGGCTCCATCAATGAGATAGAGCTACTTGCACAGAACAGAGACCAATGGTGAGATTTGATAAAATATCTTTAAAATAATTGAAAACTGCTAGAACAAAAATTCAGATAAGAGAAGGAGTATCTTGGTCTACGCTCTATGGGCCGGCTATGGCTCGAAAAGGACAGAACATAAAATTTGATTTACTTTGGATTTCTTAGTGTTCATTTAGTTTTGTGTTCATTAGTAGTGTCTAGTTTGTTAGTTCCCGTGTGTTACCAGGCCCTCATTATGAGTAAAGAATAGTGACACTGTGACCTTCCTGGCATGTCGTAAGAGGCGACTAAGGAGGTTGATCGATGGCTTGACAAGCTGTCATTGTAAAAAGTATTGTTATGGAAACAGCCATAGATTTTGGAAGCAGTGATCTCTGCAATATGTGCCATTTTTGGCACGCAAGGTTTCTGTTTTTGAGATTGTGGTTCTGCCCTATGTGCTGTCTTCAGCTTGAAAGGACAATAGATAGATAGATAGTTTGTTAGTGGTGTCTAGTTTGTTGGTAGGGTCTAGATTGTTGTGCTTGCTGGTGGTGTTTAATTTGTTAGTGGAGTCTACTTTGTCATGTTTGTTAGTGGTGTTTAGTTTGTCATGTTTGTTAGTGGTGTCTAGTTTGTTAGTGATGTCTAGTTTTGTTGTGTTTGTTGGTGGTGTCTAGTTTGTTAGTGATGTCTAGTTTTGTTGTGTTTGTTGGTGGTGTCTAGTTTGTTAATGATGTCTAGTTTTGTTGTGTTTGTTGGTGGTGTCTAGTTTGTTAATGATGTCTAGTTTTGTTGTGTTTGTTGGTGGTGTCTAGTTTGTTAATGATGTCTAGTTTTGTTGTGTTTGTTGGTGGTGTCTAGTTTGTTAGTGATGTCTAGTTTTATTGTGTTTGTTGGTGGTGTCTAGTTTGTTAGTGATGTCTAGTTTTGTTGTGTTTGTTGGTGGTGTCTAGTTTGTTAATGATGTCTAGTTTTGTTGTGTTTGTTGGTGGTGTCTAGTTTGTTAGTGATGTCTAGTTTTGTTGTGTTTGTTGGTGGTGTCTAGTTTGTTAATGATGTCTAGTTTTGTTGTGTTTGTTGGTGGTGTCTAGTTTGTTAGTGATGTCTAGTTTTGTTGTGTTTGTTGGTGGTGTCTAGTTTGTTAGTGATGTCTAGTTTTGTTGTGTTTGTTGGTGGTGTCTAGTTTGTTAGTGATGTCTAGTTTTGTTGTGTTTGTTGGTGGTGTCTAGTTTTTTGTGTTTGTTAGTTGTGTCTAGTTGTAGTTGTTAGTGGTGTCTAGTTTGTTGTGTTTGTTGGCGGTATTTAGTTTGTTGTGTTTGTTAGTAGTGCCTAGTTTGCTCTGTTTGTTAATGGTATCATTTTTAATGGGCTTGTTAGTGGCATCTAGTTTTGTTGTGTTTGTTGGTGGTGTTTAGTTTGTTTATAGTGTATAGATTATCTTTTTTATCAGTAGTAACAAGCTTTTTGTGTTTGTTCATAATTTCTAGTGTGTTTGAATTTAGTACATAAATAACTGTCATCATTCGCTTCTAAATCATGAATTTAGTACATAAATAACTGTCATCATTCGCTTCTAAATGCATGAATTTAGTATATAATTAGCTGTGATCATTCGCTTCTAAATCATTAATTTAGTACATAAATAACGGTCACCATTCGCTTCTACATCATGAATTTAGTACATAATTAATTGCCACGATTCACTTTTAAATTATAAAATTAATACATAGTTAATTGATATTACTGTTTGCTATATTTTATTAAGGCAAAGAATACCACTTTATAGTCAAAATATGTAATTTGTCATACAGTAGCGCAGCGGCCGATCTGATAGGTCATGGGAAAGGCCATTAAAACTGACACATGTCAGACGTGAAATAATTGCACCTTTGATATTTTATTTTCTAATAAACGTATGAAAAAATATAAATAAATAAATGGAGATAGGCATATATATATATTATATATATATTATTTGGAGCCAGAAGTAAAGGTGGAGAAACGTGAAAAAAATAAATGTAAGAAATAAGGTAAAGTACAAGACTTGAATCAGCATCTTAGTACGTGAGTTTTCACCCATATGTGCTCGCCAGTCAATCCAGAAGTGTTCAGAGACTTCTGGATAGTGTCTCTTCAAGCATCGAAATTCGCAATGCAAGGCGGCATTCCTCACCTTCCCAGAGTAATACCCTGGTACCCGTTTCTGTCAGTGGCTGGGTTGACCACAAGGCTATTTTTTTTTTCCCGAACCATGAGTGCAACTCACACTGCTTCCAGCGGGTCCGAACGTCAGTAGCCCATTCAGGTGGTTGTCCCAACTAGGCTACCAAGGCCTCCGTAAGAAATAAGGTTGGTCGTCGTTGACCAAAAGGGACAGGAAATGACAACGAGATGCAAAAGTAAGTAGTTAATAAAGTCAACAAGAGATAGGGGAGAGAATACCTGTCACTAAAGGATCTTTGGACATCAAAGAACAAAATGCTAATTACTAAATGACTCCACCCCGCTAAAGACCATGCTTGAATCTGATCGATAATAAGGATACTCGATACATGTCAAAGCTTGAGTGAATTATTGTATATTGTTTTGTGTGGTGTATTATTTTACCTAAATATGTAAAATGATCCTTATTTATTACTTGGTAAATGTAAATACAACTGGGATAGTGTTTTAGTTGTGTGGTTTGAAGATTGTGTAAAATCGTATTCTGAACAGCATTTTATTTGTGTGTATATAAAGATTGTATGCTGGACAGCATTTGAGCTGCGTGTATATAAGGATTGTGTTCTGAACAGCATTTGGGCTGTGTGTATATAAGGATTGTGTTCTGAACAGTATTTGAGCTGTGTGTATATAAGGATTGTGTCCTGGACAGCATTTGAGCTGTGTGTATATAAGGATTGTGTCCTGGACAGAATTTGAACTGTGTATATATAAGGATTGTGTTCTGGACAGCATTTGAGCTGTGTATATATAAGGATTGTGTCCTGGACAGCATTTGAGCTGTGTGTATACAAGGATTGTGTCCTGGACAGCATTTGAGCTGTGTGTATATAAGGATTGTGATCTGGACAGCATTTGAGCTGTGTGCATATAAGGATTGTGTTCTGAACAGCATTTGGGCTGTGTGTATATGTAGATAGTGGTCTGAATAGCATTTGGGCTGTGTATGTAGATCATCATGTACCATAAATGTTGGCGTAGGCGATCATGTCCCTCCACAATCTTCTATCCACCTCACATTGTATCAGTTCTGTTGTTGACTATTTTCCATGCCATGACACCAAGCTATCCAGTATTTTCTCTCTTTGTTGTCCGCTCTCTCTCTTTCCTTTTATTTTGCCAGTTGTTACCAAGTATTCCAACTTTCCTCTTCTCAATGATGTGCCCAAAATATGTTGATTGTTTCTTTCTGATGTTTTTTAGGAGTTCCTTTTTTGTGTTGGCCTCTTTGAGAATTTCTTCATTGGTCTTTTTAGCTGTCCAGGGAACTTTCAACATTCTTCTAAGCAATCCCATCTCTGTGGCCTCTAATTGTCTTTTCATTAGTTTATCTGTATATGTAGATAGTGGTCTGAATAGCGTTTGGGGTGTATGTATATGTAGATAGTGGCCTGTTGTATATGTAGATAGTTCCCCCTCTGCCTGATTACCTCATTTCTTCCCACTGCCAGACTCCATCTCACTTTTCCCAACTGCCAGACTCCATCTCATTTTCGCCAGACTCCATCTCACTTTCCCCAACTGCCAGACTCCGCCTCATTTCCCCCACTGCCTGACTCTATTTTCCCCACCACAGTCTGATATTATTTTTCCACCTTGCAACTCCAACCGGTCTGTATTTTTCTTGCTGCAGGTTATCTTCATTGTGAAAGATGAGCGGACATGTTGGTGATTTGAATGAACACCAGGCCACTACATTGGCAGAGGTAATTCACAAACTTTACAAATGGATTGTTTAAAAGATTTTTTATTCCTTAAATTTATGAGCTGGTACATATTCATTTCACTGATTATTTTAATGAAGATTATCACATTCTTTGGAAGTTTAACCCTAGCTTACGTTGCTATCATAACAATTATCACATTCTTTGGAAGTTTAACCCTAGATTACAATGCTATCATAACAATTATCACATTCTTTGGAAGTTTAACCCTAGATTACGATGCTATCATAACAATTATCACATTCTTTGGAAGTTTAACCCTAGATTACAATGCTATCATAACAATTATCACATTCTTTGGAAGTTTAACCCTAGATTACGATGCTATCATAACAATTATCATATTCTTCAATTATCATATTCTTTGGAAGTTTAACCCTAGATTACGATGCTATCATAACAATTATCACATCACATTCTTTGCAAGTTTAACCCTAGATTGTGATGCTATCATAACAATCATCACATTCTTTGGAAGCTTAACCCTAGATTGCGATGCTATCATAAGAATTATCACATTCTTTGGAAGTTTAACCCTAGATTGCGATGCTATCATAAAAATTATCACATCAAAACACAAATACTTCAAAATTTGACATTCTGATGTGGTCAAACATTACCTCCCCTCTGTTTACCTTCCTAATTACTACTTCCAGTGACCCTGAGTGTTGGATTTGTTTTTATTGAAGTCAGTTTTCTTTTTTTTCCTTTTGTGAGATGCATTGATTTTGCAAGAGAGAAAAAATAGTCAATTTTCAAGAATTTTTAAAAATATATTTTCGGTGACCACGGAAATGTCCTGGTCATTGACAAACATGAAACAACCCTTTTGTGACTCGTGACACACATCAAATAATGCTATGAGGTAGCTGAACATACTGGAGGACTTACAGCATCCGTACTGATAGTCATTGTAATACATCATTATGTGAACCTCATGTAATAAATCAACCTGAGCCAGGAATTCTGAGTCCTCATGTTCTGTCTAGTGTGTACACACAGCTGTGTGTCAAAAGTTCAGATAAAATGTTATTTTTAGAGCACCTAATGTTACATTTAAGTGGTACTAATTTTTACTATGGTATCGTAACTAGAAGAGTAACAGATAGGTATCATAGTTAAGGGTTAAGTTAAATGAAATTTGGTTACTTGGCAGGGTCAGTGGCCTATAGCTGACCAAAAACTCACTTCACCTATTTCATTTGCTACATGGTAATATCTATCTATTGAACTTCCGGTCAATATTGATGCTCAATCTGAAAAGTGTCTTTGTTGCAGTTTTCTCATATTCCAAGTCTGGCTTGCTGCTACCGGAGCTACTGAATTTAGTGTTCTATGCATAGTGAGCTGTGTTTTTCATCCAGATTGTGTTTCAATATTCTGATTGGTTATGATGAATGATGATATTGTATGATGAAGGACAGTTCAGCAGTGTTCACTTTCTGTGCCGCTCGGCCTTATGTCTTTTAGCATGTGCTATACCTGCTATGATGGGGATTGCAGCTGCCTTTCATTGTTTTTATCCTTCAATGAGATGATTTTTAATTCGGATCATTCCACTGTCACGGGTCTCTCCTTTAACACATTCTATTCCAGGAGTCGCAAGACATAACTCTAGCTACCTACATGAGAAACCCCAGAGCCAGTTATTACGGCTTTTAATTTTTTAATATTTCCACAATTAATTTCCACTCCAGTCAGAACAGCAGCAGGCTACACAGACCACTTCGAGGTTAGATCAGGTGTAAGACGGGTGCGTGCTATCCCCCCTACTGTTTATTACATACATGGACTGTATATGCAAGCTAGCCAACCCATCAGAGACAGAGGAGATCAACGAGCTTTTATTTGCAGATGATCAGGTACTAATACATGGAAAAATAGAAGACCTACACAAACACTTAAACAAACTCAACAGCCCAGGCACAAAATACAACATGAAAATCAACAAAACAGAAGTCATGAATGTTGCTAAAAATAAACAGAACATCAACATAACTATAGAAGGCAGACAACTGAAACAAGTAGAGGATTTCAAATACCTAGGAAGTCTAATGACAAACGATAATTCTCAAACAGCAGAGATAGAATCAAGATGCAACAAAGCTTGTCAAATCATTGAACAGCTATCACCACTATTGTCCAACAAGGAAATAACTCTGGAGGCAAAACAAGCACTCTACAATACAATCTTCATCCCAACGTTGTGCTACCAATGCCAGACCTGGACCCTAGATGCAAGAACAATAAGAAAAATAACCTCTACAGAGGTGAAATGTGTTAGACGAATGACAGGAAACAGTCTGAGAGATAAGATCAGAAATGAAGAACTGAGAAAAAAGCTAGGATTAGCCCCCGCCATAGAATATATAAGGAAACAACAGATAAAATGGTTTGGCCACGTGACAAGGCAGAAAGATCACAACACGAGTCTTCAACAAACATTGTGAGAACGCCAGACCCAAGGGTTGACTATGAAAACGATGGATCGATGGAATATTAGAAGCACTAGGAAACATAACAGCAGCAGAGGTGAACAGAAGAGCTAAAGACCGCAAATAATATCTCCCCTCAGCGCTGAAAGGCAGGTGAGGAAGGAAAGAAGATTTCCACTCCAACCTTCATCTTCTTCTATTCTCTTTTCACTGATACCTAAAAGATGTCGTGGTTATATCATTTGTCGTTCTTGAGCTGCTCGAACTGTCTGAATTAGTGACTTTCCTTTGTTGTTACATGTCTCTGTCACTGCATCTATCCATCTTCATTTAGGTCTTCCTCTTGTTCTTTTTCCATGCATTCTCGAGAAGAACGCCCTTGATGGTGATTGATAAGGATTCATTCTGACCAGATGGCCAAACCATTTAAGTTGTTGTTGTTCTATATATTCTTGGCAGGGTTTTGTTCCTATTTATCTTATGGTTTCATTTGGTATTCTATCTCTTCTTGTGTTGTTTGTTACTTTTCTCAAGCATCGCATCTCACATGTATTGATCTTTCTTAAATGGGATTTAGAAAGGATCCATGTTTGACTTTCATAGCACAAAGTTGGTACGAAAATGCTATTTATCATTTGTTGTTTAGCTGGCATAGAAATGTTTGGATGTCTTAACAATGGTGAAAGCTGGTATGTGGCAGCATTTGCTTTTTGTATTCTCATGTCAATTTCTCTGTCTAGTTTTCCATCTTCTGTGAACATTGTGCCTAAATACTTGAATTCCTCTACTTGTTTTATTTCTTTATCTTTGATCTTAATGTTTAATGGGTGTCTTAATTTGCTTATTCTTATAGCCTCTGTTTTTGCCGTGTTAATTTTCATACTCTAGTTTGTGCAGCTTTTATCTAGAGATGTTAAATGCTGCTGTAGCAGGTTTTCATCCTCATATATTAGGCATTGGTCATCTGTGAAGAGTAGCTCGTTGATGTTGGAGTTTTCTACCTCTATGTTATTATTTAATTTTTCCTTATTGTTGGTTGACTCCAACCTTGATTTATTTTATTTCACATCTTCTCTGGTTTCCAGAACAAGTTGTCCAACAAACCATGTTTTAGATTAACTTTCATTTATATAATTCTTGCTGTTGTTTTAAATTTAAGAACATTTGTGAAAAATGTCCATGCTACAGTGAGTTAAACCCCTTGGGGGCAAATGTTTTTGATGGAGCGGTTCTTAAACATTTCAGTACCACAGACCCCCATTAAATATGTTTTGTAGCCGTGGATCCCCATTAAATATGTTTTGTAGTCATGGATCCCCATTAAATATGTTTTGTAGCCGTGGATCCCCATTAAATATGTTTTGTAGCCGTGGATCCCCATTAAATATGTTTTGTAGCCATGGATCCCCATTAAATATGTTTTGTAGTCATGGATCCCCATTAAATATGTTTTGTAGCCGTGGATCCCCATTAAATATGTTTCGTAGTCATGGATCCCCATTAAATATGTTTTGTAGCCGTGGAACACTATTAAATGTTTTGTAGCCATGGATCCCCTATTAAATGTTTTGTAGTCGTGGATCCCCATTAAATATGTTTTGTAGCCATGGATCCACATTAAATATGTTTTGTAGTCATGGATCCCCATTAAATATGTTTTGTAGCCATGGATCGCCATTAAATATGTTTTGTAGTCGTGGATCCCCATTAAATATGTTTTGTAGTCATGGATCCCCATTAAATATGTTTTGTAGTCATGGATCCCCATTAAATATGTTTGTAGCCATGGATCCCCATTAAATATGTTTTGTAGCCATGGATCCCCATTAAATATGTTTTGTAGTCATGGATCCCCATTAAATATGTTTTGTAGTCATGGATCCCCATTAAATATGTTTTGTAGTCATGGATCCCCATTAAATATGTTTTGTAGTCATGGATCCCCATTAAATATGTTTTGTAGCCATGGATCCCCATTAAATATGTTTTGTAGTCGTGGATCCCCTATTAAATGTTTTGTAGTCATGGATCCCCATTAAATATGTTTTGTAGTCATGGATCCCCATTAAATATGTTTTGTAGTCGTGGACCCCCTATTAAATGTTTTGTAGTCATGGATCCCCATTAAATATGTTTGTAGCCATGGATCCCATTAAATATGTTTTGTAGTCATGGATCCCCATTAAATATGTTTTGTAGCCATGGATCCCCATTAAATATGTTTTGTAGTTGTGGACCCCCTATTAAAAGTTTTGTAGTCATGGATCCCCATTAAATATGTTTTGTAGTCGTGGATCCCCATTAAATATGTTTTGTAGTTGTGGACCCCCATTAAATATGTTTTGTAGTTGTGGACCCCTATTAAATGGTTTGTAGTTGTGGACCCCCATTAAATATGTTTTGTAGTTGTGGACCCCTATTAAATGGTTTGTCGTTGTGGATCCCCATTAAATATGTTTTGTAGCTGTGGATCCCCTATTAAATGTTTTGTAGTTGTGGACCCCTATTAAAGGGTTTGTAGTTGTGGATCCCATTAAATATGTTTTGTAGTCACTAAAAGAATGGGAATGGCAAAAAGTTAATTTAATGTCATGAAGAACATACTAACATCAAACAAATAACACCAGGGCTAAAACTAAGAATAGCAAAATGTTATATGTTTTCAATATTCCTATATGGTGCAGAAACATGGACATTAGACAAGAAAACAGAACAGAGAATTGAAGCCTTTGAAATGTGAATATATAGAAGAATAGGTAGAATTGGATGGAAGGAAAAGAAAACAAACGATGAAGTCTTAAAACAACTAAAAATGAAAAGAGAACTACTAAACATAATTCAAACAAGACAAATGCGATTTTTGGGCCATGTTAAAACACACAACAGCCTACTAAAAGTAATCTTGGAGGGAAAATACATGGTAAAAGAGGCAGAGGCAGACCAAGACTAATATGGACGAGTAACAACAAAAGATGGACAAACCAGCCTATGGCAACCTGCACCATCAAAGCAAAAGACAGATCAGAATGGCGCTCCATGGTAGCCAACCTTCATTGTGGAGATGGCACTCGATGATGATGGTGAGTCACGGCCCCCTATTAAATATGTTTTGTAGTCAGGAACCCCCGTTAGATACGTTTTATAGTTGTGAACCCCCTGGATTCAACTTCAGCATTCTCTCTTTCAAGTGAGGAAGAAAAGAAGATTAAATAGGACTGCTCACACTGTCAAAGAAATGTCAAAATGTCAGTTGATTGGAGTATATCCAAAATGTAGAATCGTAAATAGCCCATGATTATATTGGAGAGCCCTCTTGATGATATTAACTTGCATGCATGAGTTGTTACAAATAAAGTCACGACTTGCACCAACTCGTCTCAAGTGTGTATAAGGAAATGTAAAAATGAAAATACATTCAGCTCCATAAGTGACGTTGTGGGCTCGGCATTAAAGTGTTATGGATGACAGAAGCAGAAAGGACAATGTATGAATAAATGTGTGTCCCGTTTATATAAATATTAAGAAGAAAGAAGGGAGTAAAAAACATTATTCCAAAATGTTATGATTACCTGCTCGCATCACCTCGTTTGTCCAATAGCGTGATGAGTTGTTGAGGCACCACTAATAGACAGTTTGCTTCCAGTTTTCTTGTGATTTTGTGAAGTTTGGGCTTAGCTATCATATTTGATGTAAAGTAAAAAAGTAAAGTACCCCCGTCACGCCAAGTGGTGTATAGGGAAATATGGTGTTAGTGACCCTATATTTTACAGATCTTCAGCACATGATTTTTGGGGTAATGTGGTCAGTATTACGCCCGTGCTGCTTTACTTTCCCAGAAAAAAATCTGATACCCATTTAAGGCTGGGTGAACCCGGAAGACGTTGGTTGGGATCGAACCCTACCCCTTGTCCGTGGTAGTCCAGTTCACTAACCACTGAGCCATCGCGGCTCCCATATTTGATGTACTGGGCAGAAAACAACTAATATACTTTGCCATATGGTTTGGGTATAACATACAAGTTCAAGGTCAACTACAGTTGTTCTCTTCTCATTACATGGCCAAAAAATGATGATTGTTTCTTCCTAATATTGGAAATTAGCTCTCTTTTTGCTTTGGTCTCTATCAGAACATCTTCATTACTCTTCTTAGCTGTCCATGGTACTCTCAACATTCTTCTGTAAAACCACATTTCTATGGCCTCCAGTGATTTTCTTGTCTGTTGTCCTATTGTCCACGATTCACGTCCATATCTTAAGACTGGCTCTACATAACATTTAATAACTCTTTTTTTTTTGTTTGTTTCTATTGTCAAAAATGAATTGCGCAGTATCTTCCTCATTATGGAAAGCTACATTTGCCTGATCCATTCTGCATCTCACCTCTGTTGTACATCTTCCGTCTGAGGTTAACATAGTTCCCAAATATTTAAATTCATTTACCTGTTTTAATATTGTTACATTTGTCTTTATTTTGCAATGAGGTGATGTATTTTTCTTTGTTGTTACCATTACTTCTGTCTTTCTGCTATTAAGGCTGAGTCATTTATTTTTTGCTTTCTTTCACTATAATGTCTAACATTTCTTGTAACTCATTTTCACTCTTAGCAATTAAGACTATCATCAGCATCTATCTATTGACCTTTCGAGCCGTAACCGGCCCATAGGGCGTAGACCAAGATACACCTTCTCCTATATGGATTTTTTGTTCTAGCAGTTTTCTTTTAAAGATATTTTATCAAATCTCGCCATCTGTCTCTGTTCTGTGCAAGCAGTTCTATCTCATTGAGGGAGCCGACTCCTGCTGCTCTTGCCTCTCTCATCAATGTTCTTCTCAGTGTCTCCCTGGGTCTTCCTCTTTTTCTTTTACCTGTTGTTTCCCATATGAGGGCTTGCTTTGCTATTCGGTTATTATCTCTTCTCATCACATATCATCATCAGCATACCTTATATTATTTTTATCATGACCTCCAATTGTTATTCCAGGCATGCCCCTTATGGATCTTAAAATAATCTCACTATAATCATATACATCTACCATCTGAGGTTAACAATGTTCCCAAATATCTAAATTCATTTACCTGTTTTAACAATGTTCCACTTGTCTATGGTGATCTTGGTAATCATGATCTTACAAAGAAAGAAACTATAATGAGAATAGCAATGGCAGCAATAACTTGCAGCAACCTTGATAAAATATAGAAAGGACTAAGTACAAAACAAAGCTCAGGACTTTCAAATCAAATGTTTTATCCACTCTTATTTATGTCTGCCAGAGCTGGAAAACAGTTTAAGAAATAGAAAATAAATTGGATATATTTGAAATGTCTTTCAGAAGCCTTGAAAAGTTGTGGAAATCAAAACTCATCAGCAGTCACATAAAAACGATGCAGGAAAACACAAATGAACTATCATCAATAGCCAGCAAAATTGGACTTGAGATCAATCATGAAAAGACTAAAGTCATGAAAAGTTTAATTCCAACAGACGACAAAATATACATGGAAAACAAACCAGCAGAAGAGATCGATCACTTTATCTTGGAAGTCACATTGATCGAGAAGGGGATACAAGGAAAGAAATTAGAATCAGAATGGCTAAAGCAGCAATGTCTTTCAGAAGCCTTGAAAAGTTGTGGAAATCAAAACTCATCAGCACAAACACAAAACTTTGACTATTCAAATCAAATGATATGATCAACCATTACGTATGCGTGTGAAAGCTGGAAAACTATAAGAGACATAGAAACAAAGTTGAACGTATTCAAAAATAAATGTTTAAGGAAAATACTTGGTATAGTGTGGAACGAATTCAAAACAAACTAGGAAATTAGAGAAATCGAAAAATCGACCACTAATATCTTCAGTAATAAAGAAAAGACGGTCATATGTTGGACATGTGATGAGAAGAGATAATAACCGAATAGCAAAGCAAGCCCTCATGTGAGAAACAACAGGTAAGAGGAAAAGAGGAAGACCCAGAGAGACACTGAGAAGAACATTGATGAGAGGGGTAAGTTCAGCAGGAATCGGCTCCCTCAATGAGATAGAGCTGCTTGCACAGAAAAGAGACAAATGGCGAGATTTGATAAAATATCTTTAAAAGAATTGAAAACTGCTAGAACAAAAATTCAGATAAGAGAAGTATCTTGGTCTATGCCCTATGGGTCTGCTGCGGCTCGAAAGGTCAATAGATAGATATTTGAAAACAATTGCCTTAGGAAAATGCTTTGTATACCATGTAATGAATTCAAGACTACTGCAGAAATAAGAGAAATTACAAAAATATCATCTATATATCAAGAGAAGGAGGTGGTCATATGTCGGCCATGTAATAAGAAGAGACAACAAGAGAAGGAGGTGGTCATATGTCGGCCATGTAATGAGAAGAAACAACAAGAGAAGGAGGTGGTCATATGTTGGCCATGTAATGAGAAGAAACAACAAGAGAAAGAGGTGGTCATATGTTGGCCATGTAATGAGAAGAGACAACAAGAGAAGGTGGTGGTCATATGTCGGCCATGTAATGAAAAGAAACAACGAGAAGGAGGTGGTTATATGTCGGCCATGTAATGAGAAGAAACAACAACAGAAGGAGGTGGTTATATCTCGGCCATGTAATGAGAAGAAACAACAAGAGAAGGAGGTGGCCATATGTCGGCCATGTAATGAGAAGGAGTTGGTCATATGTCGGCCATGTAATGAGAAGAAACAACAAGAGAAGGAGGTGGTCATATGTCGGCCATGTAATGAGAAGAAACAACAAGAGAAGGAGGTGGTCATATGTCGGCCATGTAATGAAAAGAAACAACAAGAGAAGGAGGTGGTTATATGTCGGCCATGTAATGAAAAGAAACAACAAGAGAAGGAGGTGGTTATATGTCGGCCATGTAATGAGAAGAAACAACAAGAGAAGGAGGTGGTCATATGTCGGCCATGTAATGAGAAGAAACAAGAGAATCATAAAGCAGGCCCACAAATGAGAACCAGAGGGTAAAAGAAAAAAAATAGGTCGATCTAGAGAAACACTTGGAGCCACGATAGCTCAGTGGTTAGTGAACTGGACTACTAAGGACAATAGGTTGGGTTTGATCCTGAACGATGGCTTCCAGTTTCACCCAGCCTTAATGGGTACCAGATTTTTTCTTGGAAAATAAAGCGGCACGGGCATAATACCGACCACATTACCCAAAAATAATGTGCTGATGATGTATAAAAATTATGGTCACTAACATCATATTCCCTATAAGCCACTTGACGTGATGGTGCACTTTACTTTACTTTTTAGAGAAACACTAAAAAGAGCACTGAAATGAGAGGCAACAACATCAAGCATCAATTCCCATGCTGAAATTAAAAAGTTAGCCCGGAACCAGAACATCTAGCAAGATAAAATGTGGGTCCTGTGTACGGTCGGATACTTGATAACAGAGATCATCTGACGTGGAGTCTAGGATTTATGCCCTATATATGCTATTATGCTTAAAAGAACCATCAATGGCTAGATCACTTATGATAATGCGCGACCTTCGTGTAAATCTAGGTCTACTTTTACACATTTTATATACCAGTGTGATAATAATATGGTTTTTTTTTCCTACTTTAGGTCAAGGTTTGTTACAACTTGTGTCACTGATAAATAGTAGAAATAAGGGCAAATACAGATAAGAAATTTTTTAAAAATTTACCTGTATCTTTAGATCCTATTTTGTTTTGGTGATTTCTTATCTTTAGTAGCTTATCATATCCGAATAGGATAAGGAGTGTTGTGAGGAGCTGCAGTTTTCTGATCTGGGTTAGTTGTTACATTTGATCTAAATAATGGAGACGTTTGGTGTGGTTTGTTAGGTTTGTCATGACAGCAGATATGTAATATAGGCATTAATCCTAGATTATGTTATCTGTCTGTGATTCAACGAGATTGTAGTCAAAATTACTACCACATAAATGTTATATTTGAAATTGCAAAAATAGTATTTTCTTTAAACTTTTGCCACACAGCTGTGTGTTTACTCTAGGAGAGATACAGGAATCAGATATGGTAATCATTTCCTGGTTAATGTTCCATTTATGATCTGAAATTGACCCAATCTCACCGTGGCTACATGAGATGTTACATTTGTCTATTCTTACGGCGGCCATAAGCAGCCAATTCAGCCCACATGTTCGGCGGCCTATCCGCGTTGCTCGCTGGCTATCCAGTGTTACAAAGGTTCGTTTGATTTCATGCCGACAGCAAAGGAGATTTCCTCCTATCTTGATTGGGGGGAGTGTTGGGGGTGGGGGGAACGAACTTCTTGAAAATTGACAGAATGAAAAAACACAAAACAACTGATACGCTTTTACGAGAGCTAGTACTTTTTACTACGTGAATGAAACAAAAAAAACCAACATCAAAAGAAAGAAATCAAACACTCAAAGGTCTCATACCGTAAATGATAATTGGAAAGGTATAGAGACAGGGGAAATATTTGCCCATTTCTTCTTCTTCTTTCCTTTCTCATATGCCTTTCAGCGTTGAGTGGAGATATAATTTGCGATCTTTTGCTCTTCTGTTCGCCTCTGCTGCTATGTTTCCTGGTGTTTTTAATATTCCATCAATCCATCTTTTTCATGGTCAGCCCTTGGGTCTTGTATTCTTGCAACGTTTATTGAAGGCTTGTTGTGTTGTTTTGATCTTTCTGCCGTGTCACGTGGCATAACGATTTTATCGTTTTTTAATATATTCTATGGCGGGGCTATTCATAGCTTTTTTCTCAGTTCTTCATTTCTGATCTTATCTCTCAGACTGTTTCCTATCATTCGTCTGACATATTTAATCTCAGTATAGGTTATTTTTCTTATTGTTCTTGCATCTAGGGTCCAGGACTTGCATTGACAGCACGCCATTGGGATGAAGATTGTATTGTAGAGTGCTTGTTTTGCCTCTAGAGTTATTTCCTTGTTGGACAATAGTGGTGATAACTGTCCAATGATTTGACAAGCTTTGTTGTATCTTGAGTCTATCTCTGCTGTTTGTGAATTGTCGTTTGCCACTAAACTTCCTAGGTATTCTCATATAATCATACTCTATATGTATATGTGCCCATATCAAACTTTCAAATTAAAAAAAAAATATATATTGAGGTGGTAATTTTTACAACAGTTTCGTAATCTAGGGTTAAGGTGTTTTCAGCAGGTACCAGATTGTGTTCATGCTATTAGTTCCCTTGTTACTGGGGCCTCATTATGAGGAAAGTAAAGAATAGTGACACTGTGACCTTCCAGGCATGTTGTAAGAGGCAACTAAGGAGGTTGATCGATGGCTTGACAAGCTGTCATTGTATAAAGTATTGTTATGGAAACAGAGCCATAGAATTTAGAAGCAGTAAAAAAGTAAAGTACCCCCCGTCACGCCAAGTGGCGTATAGGGAAATATGGTGTTAGTGACCCTATATTTTACAGACCTTCAGCACATGATTTTTGGGGTAATGTGGTCGGTATTACGCCCGTGCTGTTTTACTTTCCCAGAAAAAATCCGGTACCCATTTAAGGCTGGGTGAACCCGGAGCCGTCGGTTGGGATCGAACCCTACCCCTTGTCCGTAGTAGTCCAGTTCACTAACCACTGAGCTATCGCGGCTCCCACTAATTTTTAGGGAATTAGTAAAACCCAGGTGTCCTCGCCAGGGTACGAACCCCGGCTGTTGCCGTGGTAAGCCAACCGCCTATCGATTGCGCTAACCGGACACCCATTTAGAAGCAGTGATCTCTGCAATATGTGCCATTTTGGCACGCAAGGTTTCTGTTTTTGAGATTGTGGTTCTGCCCTATGTGCCATCTTCGGCTCGAAAGAACAATAGATAGATAGAGATAGATATTAGTTCCCTTAGCTTGCTAGTTATCCACACACCTAGCTCCAGAACATAGGTTTACGTTGCTAATTGTTTCAGTATTGTAGAGTAGCCTCCCATAGATAAAGTATTGACTCCAAGATCCTTTCCCTAACTTGCAGGGACATTGTCTTGAAACCAGACAAACTGACGCTTGCTTGATTCATGTCATTATCATCAGGTTGCATGTCCTCTGTAGAATGTTGTACTCGTCAAAGCCCGTCTGAAAGAATCTCTGTCTCTAGGCAAAGCTTCATCTTCTTCTGCTACGTTCAAGGTCTCATTTATGTCTTGAAACTACCTTTTTCTTGGTTTGCCCCTGTCCCTTCTTCCAGAAACCATGCCTTCCATTATTGCTCTTTCCAGTCTATGGTATCTTTTGATGTGGCCCTAGTATAATAATTTCTTCTATAAAATCATTTCCTCCATATATAAACATGGAGAACATAAATATTGGACATGGGGGACCAACAACAAGGTCGGGGCCGCGCATGAGCGAAAAAGTGTTTTAAAGTTTGATTTGGGAGTGAGTGGTATATTTAAAAATAACCCCAGACGTGTAGGAGGTAGACGCAAGGTCAACAATAAGAGTGGTATATTTAAAAATTACCCCAGACAGTGTAGGAGGTAGACGCAAGGTCAACAGAGAAAAATGTGCATGGGTAGATAGACAGTACCAGAGCCCTGAAGCCATGGGAATATTAAAAGGAAATCCTACTCCCAGGCTGTTAGAAGACGAGCTGAGGTAGACGGCGAAAGGGCATGAAGCTAAAAGAAATACTTAGAAGTGGAATGCTTAGCAAGAGAGATGCACACATGGATACTCGAAATGAAGCCGCATACAAGGACACCCATACAGAGACATGAAACGGAGGCATTGAACCAACAATCTAACATGGGGGCTCTGAAGATGTGGAATGCTTAGAGACCAGCACTCTCACAAGACACTTTGAGATAGACACTCTCACAATACACTTAGAGACCGACACTCTCACAAGAAATTCAGAGACATACAAGCTGAGAAAGTCACTCACTCACAACCACGCTGAGAGAAAGGTTGATAACTAGTTAGCCAGATGAAGATAGTCGAGCAAGATCGTAACAAGAACAAGTAATTAACAAGACCTAGAATGAAGATATGCTCTGAATATTCATGAAATATGTATCTAATATGGAATCATCCAACTGTAAGTATTTAGTAAATATACATTTGTTGGTGTGATAATACATCTCTAGCATTTGTTGGTGTGATAATACACCTCTAGCATTTGTTGATGTGATAATACACCTCTAGCATTTGTTGGTGTGATAATACATCTCTAGCATTTGTTGGTGTGATAATACATCTCTAGCATTTGTTGGTGTGATTATACATCTCTAGCATTTGTTGGTGTGATAATACATCAACACATTTGTTGGTGTGATAATACATCTCTAGCATTTGTTGGTGTGATAATACACCTCTAGCATTTGTTGGTGTGATAATACATCTCTAACATTTGTTGGTGTGATAATACACCTCTAGCATTTGTTGGTGTGATAATACACCTCTAGCATTTGTTGGTGTGATAATACATCTCTAGCATTTGTTGGTGTGATAATACATCTCTAACATTTGTTGGTGTGATAATACACCTCTAGCATTTGTTGGTGTGATAATACACCTCTAGCATTTGTTGATTATCTAAGTTGATAGAATGGGAATTAATTTAAGGAATGGAGACGAAGGCGCGCCTCACAGCACCAGAGCTGGAAGTTGTCAGTGACCCACAGCTGATGGCCTGCGCCAGGATCGGTGAACCAGAACCATTCAGACCCTGCTCCACCTCTCCATGGTGCCTCCAGTAACAGACTAACCTGTCTAGTAGGACTAGCCTGTCTCACTCTAATGAGTAGGGATCGAAGAGGGAAGACAACCCGGTACTCAAAAATTACATGCTGAAGTCGGATGTGTTGGGCTGAAGGGCTCAAATATCACAGTTATACTGCGAACCACAACACAAAGCAGACACATCCACTTAAAGTCCTTTTAAGGGCGGATGATGAAGAGGTATACTCCTTTAGTCATCGGGTGAACTCAAGCAAGCAATTTAAGGAAGGAGACGCTTAATAATATTGGATGATTAATGACATGAAATGATTATAGGTAACACCTGATTCAAGCAACATCCTAGACGACTATGGACATGGCTAAGCCCAGACAACAAAGTACACAATCAAATTGATTTTATACTGGTACAGAGAAGATTCAGGAGCTGCGATAGCTCAGTGGTTACTGAACAGGACTACAGAGGACAAGAGGTAGGGTTTGATCCCAAACAATGGCTACCGGGTCACCCAGCCTTTAATAGGTACAGGATTTTTTTTTCTGGGAAAGTAAAGCGGCACGGGCGTAATAACTACCACATTACCCCAAAAATCATGTGCCGAAGGTCTGTAAAATTTATGGTCACTAACACCATATTCCCTATACGCCACTTGGCGTGACGGGGGTACTTTACTTTTTTTTTTAACATCATATTCCCTATACGCCACTTGGCATGACAGGGGTACTTTACTTTTTACTTTTACAGAGAAGTTTCAGGAATGTGTTAACATCTGTCAAAACAAGACCAGGGGCAGATTGCAATAGTGACCATGTACTAGTAGTTGGAAAGATGAGAATAAAACTATAACTAAATCTTAGCCTCTATCTACTGTCAGTTTTACACCTCCATTTCGCATCTCTGTATTGGTGTCCCTGTATGTGAGACTCCTGTAGAGTATCCAGTATATGTGTCTCTCTCTCTCTGTCTTTTTATATCCAACCACTTCCGGCCTCTGTCATTGTCTAACCACCCACATATATTTTTATGTCTAGCTCCTCCTAACTTAAATTTTAAAATATTTTCACGCCTACACGCGTCGCTGACCTTGTGTCCGCTACTGTGCCGAATATCTTGTTCTTCACGTTTATAGGTGGATGGATGGATAGAATAGGTGATCACTGACAACTAACTGAAACCATCTCAACAGCTGGTTGATTAAAACTAAGAGGAGACTTAAAATAGTTGAAGAGTAGTGACTAGTTTCAGATCTAGACACGGTAAATAAGAATTTTTTTTTCAAGAATTGACGAAACAAGTTGATTATAAAGTCTGACTTGTAGATGATATGGCATCTATGTTGATCACCAAGATTATATAGTCTGACTTGTAGATGATATGGCAACCATGTTGATCACCAAGATTATATAGTCTGACTTGTAGATGATATGGCATCTATGTTGATCACCAAGCAGCTGTTCACTTGCACCACCAACGGTGAAATTAGTAATATATTGTTGCTCATTGACATGTGTCATAACTTGTTTATCTGATGCATATTAATACCTGGTGCTGTTTTGGTATATAAATGTGAGATAAAAATTATTCAATGACATTGATAATATTAATTCACAGTTATTGAGTTATCAGCAGGTCATTATCATTGCACTCCAAACATGTCCATAGGTGCTCAGATCCTCTCCTCATCAAGTCCCACAGTGTCCAGTGACTGACGACTCCAGTTCTGTGTTGGTTGATTAATTAGTCTTCTTATACGCCCACTAAGTTTCTCGTTTCTGGCTGTGCCCATCTTATTTCTCATCTCTTTCATCCGAAGAAGTAACATGGACTCATTGTTGTTGAAGTCCTGTGCCCTTTCGACATCTCAAAGGGCATTGGTGATGTCTGCCCAATCCATTGGTTAACCGTCTTCAATGACAGCACAGCTAGCTAACCTGTCCACTCTTTCATTTCCCCATACTCCTGCATATCCTGGGATGTAGACAAAGGTGACCTTACATATTTTTGACTGCTGCAATGACTCTACCTATAGAATGCATACGAAACAGGCCTCCACTTTTTTATCATGCTCATCGAATCACTCAATATGTAGGTGTGGGTGATGTAAAGGCTGTATTTGTAAGTGAGTGGTGGCCAGTGCTTTTCCTCACAATTCTGAAAAATTGTAATACTCCTTCAGTGGTCAGCTATTGCTATCTGTTTAGACATTTAGATCAACTTGGGTCATGAACAAGACAATGGTTTGAGGTCATCCTCAGTTCTCCATAACTTGTCATGTAGGATTATTTCCATGGGCAATATTTGTGTTCTTAGGAGAAGTACCTCCAGTGTTGAGAGTGCTGCAGTCCTGTAGGATATGCTCTGGAGTTTGTCTGCATGCTCCTGTGTTGAGAGTGCTGCAGTCCTGTAGGATATGCTCTGGAGTTTGTCTGGATGCTCCTGTGTTGAGAGTGCTGCAGTCCTGTAGGATATGCTCTGGAGTTTCTGGATGCTCCTGTGTTGAGAGTGCTACAGTCCTGTAGGATATGTTCTGGAGTTTGTCTGGATGCTCCTGTGTTGAGAGTGCTACAGTCCTGTAGGATATGTTCTGGAGTTTGTCTGGATGCTCCAGTGTTGAGAGTGCTGCAGTCCTGTAGGATATGTTCTGGAGTTTGTCTGGATGCTCCTGTGTTGAGAGTGCTACAGTCCTGTAGGATATGTTCTGGAGTTTGTCTGGATGCTCCAGTGTTGAGAGTGCTACAGTCCTGTAGGATATGTTCTGGAGTTTGTCTGGATGCTCCTGTGTTGAGAGTGCTACAGTCCTGTAGGATATGCTCTGGAGTTTCTGGATGCTCCTGTGTTGAGAGTGCTACAGTCCTGTAGGATATGTTCTGGAGTTTGTCTGGATGCTCCAGTGTTGAGAGTGCTACAGTCCTGTAGGATATGTTCTGGAGTTTGTCTGGATGCTCCTGTGTTGAGAGTGCTTCAGTCCTGTAGGATATGTTCTGGAGTTTATTTGTATGTTCTGCAGTCGCATGTTTCAAAGTCACTAAGTCCTATCTTGTGTAGGTGGGCTCGGAGGCCACAGTGTTCTGTTCTGAGTCTAAACATCTTGGTCTGCTCATGTCTGCTGAGTTTGTTTAAGCTGTCATGTTCTGGCTCATATTTTCCATATAACTTTCTCCATTCTGTTTTCCTAACTTGTTTAAGCTGTCATGTTCTGGCTCATATTTTCTATATAACTTTCTCCATTCTGTTTTCCTAACTTGTTTAAGCTGTCATGTTCTGGCTCATATTTTCTATATAACTTTCTCCATTCTGTTTTCCTAACTTGTTTAAGCTGTCATGTTCTGGCTCATATTTTCTATATAACTTTCTCCATTCTGTTTTCCTAACTTGTTTAAGCTGTCATGTTCTGGCTCATATTTTCTATATAACTTTCTCCATTCTGTTTTCCTAACTTGTTTAAGCTGTCATGTTCTGGCTTATATTTTCTATATAACTCTCCCCATTCTGTTTTCCTACCTTGTTTAAGCTGTCATGTTCTAGCTCATATTTTCCATATAACTCTCTCTATTGTTTTCCTAGCTTGTTTAAGCTGTCATGTTCTAGCTCATATTTTCCATATAACTCTCTCTATTGTTTTCCTAGCTTGTTTCAGGATTGTCGCTATTTCTTTGAGACTCCGTGACGGCTTGATTTTAATAGTAAAAGCCATAGTAACATTTTTTTTATTACCATTCTTCTTTCTTTTCTTTTGTGGACATTTAAGAAAAATATTGTTCTTTTAATGAAATAAAGAGTTTCTTTTCTTCTACAGTTCAAAGAATGCTTGCAGGATATACTGAGGCCACATCATGATGACTATTTCTTGTTGCGGTTTTTAAGAGGTGAGCTATAAGAACACATCTTAATACTTTGCTGGAAAGAGTAGTTTTCAAAATAACTGATAAGAGATGAATCTAAATAAGAATACGTGTTGAGCTTTATAAGAAGGGGCTGGAAATACATTGGTCTTGTGTTGAGAATGAATAAAGAAAGACATCCCCGTCAGGCATTCATGTGGAAACCACCTGGTAAAAGAAAACAAGGTAGACTAAGAGAATCACTACACAGAACAATTAATTGGAAGGGCTCAACGATCTTGATGATCTGTACAATAGCCAATCTATCTATTGACCTTTCGAGCCGTAGCCGGCCCATAGGGCGTAGACCAAGATACACCTTCTCCTATCTGAATCTTTGTTCTAGCAGTTTTCTTTTAAAGAACTCTCATGGGCTCAATCATGGGACTAAAAAATAACCAAGACCTACCAGAAACAGCAGATTGTCAATTGTGGAAAGTTATGACTTCCACACAATGTGGCCGTCTTCTTCTCCAGAGGAAGATAAATTAATAGGAGTATTAATTGTTATTTTGTTCACTTCCAGATTTTCTTTTGATAAATTAGGAATACTTGTGGTGGTTATGGCCTTTATATTTCCTTTTCATGCTCTTTGGTTCATAGGGTCACCTATAGAGGTTTGCCATCGCTGACTATCTTGAAACAAACACTTTCAGCTCCCTGTGGAGCATAGGTCTTCAACAAACTTCTTACAGCTCCTGTGGAGCATAAGTCTTCAACAAACACTTTCAGCTCCCTGAGGAGCAAAGGTCCTCAACAAACTTCTTACAGCTCCCTGTGGTGCATAGGTCTTCAACAAACACTTTCAACTCCCTGTGGAGCATAGGTCTTCAACAAACACTTTCAGCTCCCTGTGGAGCATAGGTCCTCAACAAACTTCTTACAGCTCCCTGTGGTGCATAGGTCTTCAACAAACACTTTCAACTCCCTGTGGAGCATAGGTCTTCAACAAACACTTTCAGCTCCCTGTGGAGCATAGGTCTTCAACAAACTTCTTACAGCTCCCTGTGGAGCATAGGTCTTCAACAAACTTTTTACAGCTCCCTGTGGTGCATAGGTCTTCAACAAACACTTTCAGCTCCCTGTGGTGCATAGGTCTTCAACAAACACTTTCAACTCCCTGTGGAGCATAGGTCTTCAACAAACTTCTTACAGCTCCCTGTGGTGCATAGGCCCTCAACAAACACTTTCAGCTCCCTGTGGTGCATAGGCCCTCAACAAACACTTTCAGCTCCCTGTGGAGCATAGGTCTTCAACAAACACTTTCAGCTCCCTGTGGAGCATAGGTCTTCAACAAACACTTTCAGCTCCCTGTGGAGCATAGGCCCTCAACAAACACTTTCAGCTCCCTGTGGAGCATAGGCCCTCAACAAACACTTTCAACTCCCTGTGGAGCATAGGTCTTCAACAAACACTTTCGGCTCCCTGTGGAGCATAGGCCCTCAACAAACACTTTCAACTCCCTGTGGAGCATAGGTCTTCAACAAACACTTTCAGCTCCCAGTGGAGCATAGGTCTTCAACAAACACTTTCAGCTCCCAGTGGAGCATAGGTCTTCAACAAACACTTTCAGCTCCCAGTGGAGCATAGGCCCTCAACAAACACTTTCAGCTCCCTGTGGAGCAAAGGTCTTCAACAAACACTTTCAGCTCCCAGTGGAGCATAGGCCCTCAACAAACACTTTCAGCTCCCTGTGGAGCAAAGGTCTTCAACAAACACTTTCAACTCCCTGTGGAGCATAGGTCTTCAACAAACACTTTCAACTCCCTGTGGAGCATAGGTCTTCAACAAACACTTTCAACTCACTGTGGAGCATAGGTCTTCAACAAACACTTTCAGCTCCCTGTGGAGCATAGGTCTTCAACAAACACTTTCAGCTCCCTGTGGAGCATAGGCCCTCAACAAACACTTTCAGCTCCCACTGGAGCATAGGCCCTCAACAAACACTTTCAGCTCCCTGTGGAGCATAGGCCCTCAACAAACACTTTCAACTCCCTGTGGAGCATAGGTCTTCAACAAACACTTTCAGCTCCCAGTGGAGCATAGGTCTTCAACAAACACTTTCAGCTCCCAGTGGAGCATAGGTCTTCAACAAACACTTTCAGCTCCCAGTGGAGCATAGGTCTTCAACAAACACTTTCAGCTCCCAGTGGAGCATAGGTCTTCAACAAACACTTTCAGCTCCCAGTGGAGCATAGGCCCTCAACAAACACTTTCAGCTCCCTGTGGAGCATAGGTCTTCAACAAACACTTTCAGCTCCCAGTGGAGCATAGGTCTTCAACAAACACTTTCAGCTCCCAGTGGAGCATAGGTCTTCAACAAACACTTTCAGCTCCCAGTGGAGCATAGGCCCTCAACAAACACTTTCAGCTCCCTGTGGAGCATAGGTCTTCAACAAACACTTTCAGCTCCCAGTGGAGCATAGGTCTTCGACAAACACTTTCAGCTCCCAGTGGAGCATAGGCCCTCAACAAACACTTTCAGCTCCCAGTGGAGCATAGGCCCTCAACAAACACTTTCAGCTCCCAGTGGAGCATAGGCCCTCAACAAACACTTTCAGCTCCCTGTGGTGCATAGGCCCTCAACAAACACTTTCAGCTCCCTGTGGTGCATAGGCCCTCAACAAACACTTTCAGCTCCCTGTGGTGCATAGGCCCTCAACAACACTTTCAGCTCCCAGTGGAGCATAGGTCTTCAACAAACACTTTCAGCTCCCTGTGGAGCATAGGCCCTCAACAAACACTTTCAGCTCCCAGTGGAGCATAGGCCCTCAAAAAACACTTTCAGCTCCCAGTGGAGCATAGGCCCTCAACAAACACTTTCAGCTCCCTGTGGTGCATAGGCCCTCAACAAACACTTTCAGCTCCCAGTGGAGCATAGGCCCTCAACAAACACTTTCAGCTCCCTGTGGTGCATAGGCCCTCAACAAACACTTTCAGCTCCCAGTGGAGCATAGGCCCTCAACAAACACTTTCAGCTCCCAGTGGAGCATAGGCCCTCAACAAACACTTTCAGCTCCCTGTGGTGCATAGGCCCTCAACAAACACTTTCAGCTCCCTGTGGTGCATAGGCCCTTAACAAACACTTTCAGCTCCCAGTGGAGCATAGGCCCTCAACAAACACTTTCAGCTCCCTGTGGTGCATAGGCCCTCAACAAACACTTTCAGCTCCCTGTGGAGCATAGGCCCTCAACAAACACTTTCAGCTCCCTGTGGAGCATAGGCCCTCAACAAACACTTTCAGCTCCCTGTGGTGCATACGCCCTCAACAAACACTTTCAGCTCCCAGTGGAGCATAGGCCCTCAACAAACACTTTCAGCTCCCTGTGGTGCATAGGTCTTCAACAAACACTTTCAGCTCCCAGTGGAGCATAGGTCTTCAACAAACACTTTCAGCTCCCAGTGGAGCATAGGTCTTCAACAAACACTTTCAGCTCCCAGTGGAGCATAGGCCCTCAACAAACACTTTCAGCTCCCTGTGGAGCAAAGGTCTTCAACAAACACTTTCAGCTCCCAGTGGAGCATAGGCCCTCAACAAACACTTTCAGCTCCCTGTGGAGCAAAGGTCTTCAACAAACACTTTCAACTCCCTGTGGAGCATAGGTCTTCAACAAACACTTTCAACTCCCTGTGGAGCATAGGTCTTCAACAAACACTTTCAACTCACTGTGGAGCATAGGTCTTCAACAAACACTTTCAGCTCCCTGTGGAGCATAGGTCTTCAACAAACACTTTCAGCTCCCTGTGGAGCATAGGCCCTCAACAAACACTTTCAGCTCCCTGTGGAGCATAGGCCCTCAACAAACACTTTCAGCTCCCTGTGGAGCATAGGCCCTCAACAAACACTTTCAACTCCCTGTGGAGCATAGGTCTTCAACAAACACTTTCAGCTCCCAGTGGAGCATAGGTCTTCAACAAACACTTTCAGCTCCCAGTGGAGCATAGGTCTTCAACAAACACTTTCAGCTCCCAGTGGAGCATAGGTCTTCAACAAACACTTTCAGCTCCCAGTGGAGCATAGGTCTTCAACAAACACTTTCAGCTCCCAGTGGAGCATAGGCCCTCAACAAACACTTTCAGCTCCCTGTGGAGCATAGGTCTTCAACAAACACTTTCAGCTCCCAGTGGAGCATAGGTCTTCAACAAACACTTTCAGCTCCCAGTGGAGCATAGGTCTTCAACAAACACTTTCAGCTCCCTGTGGAGCATAGGCCCTCAACAAACACTTTCAGCTCCCTGTGGAGCATAGGTCTTCAACAAACACTTTCAGCTCCAGTGGAGCATAGGTCTTCAACAAACACTTTCAGCTCCCAGTGGAGCATAGGCCCTCAACAAACACTTTCAGCTCCCAGTGGAGCATAGGCCCTCAACAAACACTTTCAGCTCCCAGTGGAGCATAGGCCCTCAACAAACACTTTCAGCTCCCTGTGGTGCATAGGCCCTCAACAAACACTTTCAGCTCCCTGTGGTGCATAGGCCCTCAACAAAGACTTTCAGCTCCCTGTGGTGCATAGGCCCTCAACAAACACTTTCAGCTCCCAGTGGAGCATAGGCCCTCAACAAACACTTTCAGCTCCCCGTGGAGCATAGGCCCTCAACAAACACTTTCAGCTCCCTGTGGTGCATAGGCCCTTAACAAACACTTTCAGCTCCCAGTGGAGCATAGGCCCTCAACAAACACTTTCAGCTCCCTGTGGAGCAAAGGCCCTCAACAAACACTTTCAGCTCCCTGTGGTGCATAGGCCCTCAACAAACACTTTCAGCTCCCTGTGGAGCATAGGCCCTCAACAAACACTTTCAGCTCCCTGTGGTGCATACGCCCTCAACAAACACTTTCAGCTCCCAGTGGAGCATAGGCCCTCAACAAACACTTTCAGCTCCCTGTGGTGCATAGGCCCTCAACAAACACTTTCAGCTCCCTGTGGAGCATAGGCCCTCAACAAACACTTTCAGCTCCCTGTGGTGCATAGGCCCTCAACAAACACTTTCAGCTCCCTGTGGTGCATAGGCCCTCAACAAACACTTTCAGCTCCCTGTGGAGCATAGGCCCTCAACAAACACTTTCAGCTCCCAGTGGGGCATAGGCCCTCAACAAACACTTTCAGCTCCCTGTGGAGCATAGGCCCTCAACAAACACTTTCAGCTCCCAGTGGAGCATAGGCCCTCAACAAACACTTTCAGCTCCCTGTGGTGCATAGGCCCTCAACAAACACTTTCTGCTCCCTGTGGAGCATAGGCCCTCAACAAACACTTTCAGCTCCCTGTGGTGCATAGGCCCTCAACAAACACTTTCAGCTCCCTGTGGAGCATAGGCCCTCAACAAACACTTTCAGCTCCCAGTGGAGCATAGGCCCTCAACAAACACTTTCAGCTCCCTGTGGTGCATAGGCCCTCAACAAACACTTTCAGCTCCCTGTGGAGCATAGGCCCTCAACAAACACTTTCAGCTCCCAGTGGAGCATAGGCCCTCAACAAACACTTTCAGCTCCCTGTGGTGCATAGGCCCTCAACGAACACTTTCAGCTCCCTGTGGTGCATAGGCCCTCAAAAAACACTTTCAGCTCCCTGTGATGCATAGGCCCTCAACAAACACTTTCAGCTCCCTGTGGTGCATAGGCCCTCAACAAACACTTTCAGCTCCCTGTGGTGCATAGATCCTCAACAAAGACTTTCAGCTCCCTGTGGTGCATAGGCCCTCAACAAACACTTTCAGCTCCCTGTGGTGCATAGGCCCTCAACAAAGACTTTCAGCTCCCCGTGGAGCATAGGTCCTCAACAAACACTTTCAGCTCCCTGTGGTGCATAGGTCCTCAACAAAGACTTTCAGCTCCCTGTGGTGCATAGGCCCTCAACAAACACTTTCAGCTCCCCGTGGAGCATAGGTCCTCAACAAACACTTTCAGCTCCCAGTGGAGCATAGGCCCTCAACAAACACTTTCAGCTCCCTGTGGAGCATAGGCCCTCAACAAAGACTTTCAGCTCCCCGTGGAGCATAGGCCCTCAACAAACACTTTCAGCTCCCTGTGGAGCAAAGGTCCTCAACAAAGACTTTCAGCTCCCTGTGGAGCATAGGCCCTCAACAAAGACTTTCCAACCGTTCTGTTTCTTGCCATTCTTTTAACATCATTCCATGTCTTCCCCATCATCATCATCTTCATCTCTGCTTCCATCTGTCTTCTCCAAGAATATTTTGGTTTTTCTCTTTGTCTTTTCCCTTGGAGATTCCAAAAAATAGCCTGTCATACAATACTCTTAGTTGGCTTCTGCAGAGTGTGTCCTAACCAGAGCTGTTTTCATCATCATTAAGTACCATGCCTGCTGGTGTAGGTGATCATGTCTCTCCTCATCTTTTGATCTTGACAGTTATTTATAATTTCTGTTGTTGACCTTATGCCAAGACATTCTCTTAAGCTGTCTGATATCTTTTCTCTTTGCTTCCCTCTATCTCTTCATCCTTCAATTTTCCCGGTTGTCACAATATATTCCTGCTGTTCCTTTCTCACTACATGGCCAGAAAATTATGATTGTTTCTTCCTAATATTGGAAATTAGCTCTCATTGTTTTGGCCTGTTTCAGAATGTTTTCATTACTCTTCTGAGTCGTCCATGGTATTCTCAACATTCTTCTGTAAAACATTTCCACAGCCTCCAGTGATTTTCTTGTCTTTTATCCATGTAAAAATAACAATTTAAGCTAAAAATATTTTTTTTTTTGACAACCAGCCAGAAACTTTGACCGCAAGAAGTCGGAAACCATGCTGAGAACTGTGAGTATTTAGGCTGCATGTGTATTTTCTAATTTTAATTAAATAGTTTAGTTCTAGTTTTAGTTTTTGAGTCGATGACCAAATGGCTAAAGCACATCATTTGTCTGTTGAATTTCTACTAAGTTAAAGGACTTGTTTTTTCTCTAGCCAAAAAGACCCAGTATGAAACAAATAGCAAGTCCTCCAACAGATAGAAAATAAAATAAATATTGTAGATCTTTGGGAACAGGTAAACGATATATGGAAGGAGACATGTGAAGAAAGTCTGGGGCAAAGGAAAATGCCAGAACAAGGCATGGATGACAGCAGAGACCCTGGAGAAAATTAAAGAAAGAAGAATAAGAAAGCAGACATAAATAAAAGCAAAATGGGAAGTACTAAAAACAAGGCATAGGAAACTTACACTGAGGTGAACAAAGAAGGGAATATGAAAGAACTGTACAAGAGCCAAATAAATTAAGCGGAAGATACAAACAGATCAATGCCTTTATTAAAGATAAGAAAGGAAATCTGCTTAGTAATATAAGGGAACAAATGAAAAGATGGAAGGACTTTGTAGAACTTTTGAACCGACCCGGCTCAAATAACCATCCAGATAAACTACTAGCAGAAGAAGAGTTACACATTAAATGTGGAAAACCAAGCGAGGAAGAAATGATGAAAGCCATCAAACTATTAAAAAATGGTAAAGCCACAGGACCAGTTGAAATTCCTTCAGAAGCCATCAAAGCAGATATTAACACCTCTACCAAGATGTTACATAATCTACTAGATAAAATATATGAGAGGGAAGAAATACCTAAAGACTGGAAAGAAGGTTGGAAAGAAAGTTTTATGATCAAACTACCAAAGAAAGGAAGTTTACAGGAGTGCACAAATTATAGGGGAATTATGCTACTATCAGTGCCGGGAAAAATATTAGGCAGAATCATTCTGGAGAGACTAAAAGAGGCCATAGAGAAACATTTGAGAGATGAACAAGCAGGTTTTTGGAAGAACAGATCATGTGCTGATCAAATAACTACTCTACGTATAATAGTTGAACAAAGTTTAGAACTAAAATCCCCACTTTATATTGGATTCATAGATTATGAAAAGGCATTTGATAGTTCATACAGAAGAATGCTTTGGAAGTTGCTGAGTCATTACGGAATCCCCATAAAGTTTATTAACCTGATAAAAAAAAATGTATGAAGGAACAAAATGTAGTGTTGAGCACAAAGAGCAGCTTACAGAAGCATTTCATATGGCATGTCCACATGCATATTGGAGGTGTAAACTAGTCATCTTTCACCTCCCTGTGCAGTATGTCTTCAACAAACACTTTTCGATCCATTCTGTTTTTTACCATTTGCTTAAGATCATTCCATGTCTTCCCCATCCTCTTAATCTCTGCTTCCATCTGTCTTCTCAAAAAATATGTTGATCTTCCTCTTTGTCTCCGTGCCTGGGGATACAAAAAAAAGGGGCTTATCGTGAAATTCCCTTTGTTGGCTTCCACAGTGTGTGTCCTATCTAGTGCCATAATCTTCTTTGTATCTCTTTATCTACTGGAATTTTCTGGTACTTTTCCATAATTCTATGTTAGTGCTTTAGTCCTGCCATTTCCATCCTTTTATCCTGCCCAAGTATCCAAACCAGTCTTCTATCTGTCTATTATCATTTTGAGCCAAAGAGAGCACATGGGGCATAAATTCTAGACTCTGTGTCCGACGATCAAACATCAGACCTTGCATAGTACCCACATTGTATTTCACCATGTGACTTTATCCTGGGTGAATTGCTTAATCTCAGTGAGGGAGCTGATACCTGTTGTTGTTGCCCTTTGCCACAATGTTATTTTTAATGTTTCGCTAGGTTGGCCTCTTTTTCTATTACTCTGTGGTTCTTATTTGAGGGCTTGCTTTGAAATTCTATTGTTGTCTTTTCTCATCACATGGGCAACATATGACCACTTTCTTCTTTTGTTGTCTCTTCTCATTACATGACCAACCTATGATCACCTTCTTCTCTTGTTGTCTCTTCTCATCACATGGCCAACATATGATCACCTTCTTCTCTTGTTGTCTCTTCTCATCACATGACCAACATATGACCACCTTCTTCTCTTGTTGTCTCTTCTCATTACATGGCCAACATATGACCACTTTCTTCTCTTGTTGTCTCTTCTCATTACATGACCAACATATGACCACCTTCTTCTCTTGTTGTCTCTTCTCATTACATGGCCAACATATGACCACCTTCTTCTCTTGTTGTCTCTTCTCATCACATGACCAACATATGACCGCCTTCTCTTGTTGTCTCTTCTCATCACATGGCCAATGTATGGCCACCTTCTCCTGTTGTCTCTTTTCATCACATGGCCAACATATGACCACCTTCTTCTCCTGTTGTCTCTTTCCATCACATGACCAACATATGACCACCTTCTTCTCCTGTTGTCTCTTTTCATCACATGACCAACATATGACCACCTTCTCCTGTTGTCTCTTTTCATCACATGGCCAACACATGACCACCTTCTTCTCCTGTTGTCTCTTTTCATCACATGACCAACATATGACCACCTTCTCCTGTTGTCTCTTTTCATCACATGGCCAACATATGCCCACCTTCTCCTGTTGTCTCTTTTCATCACATGCCCAACACATGACCACCTTCTTCTCCTGTTGTCTCTTTTCATCACATGGCCAACATATGCCCACCTTCTCCTGTTGTCTCTTTTCATCACATGGCCAACATATGCCCACCTTCTCCTGTTGTCTCTATTCATCACACGCCCAACATATGACCACCTTCTTCTCCTGTTGTCTCTTTTCATCACATGGCCAACATATGCCCACCTTCTCCTGTTGTCTCTTTTCATCACATGGCCAACATATGCCCACCTTCTTCTCCTGTTGTTTGTTTTCATCACATAGCCAACACATGACCACCTTCTTCTCCTGTTGTCTCTTTTCATCACATGACCAACATATGACCACCTTCTCCTGTTGTCTCTTTTCATCACATGGCCAACATATGACCACCTTCTTCTCTTGTTGTCTCTTCGGCTCGGAGGGAATAGATAGATAGAAATAGATTTTAAAAATACTCCTGACAACATTACTCGGAATTAACGAGTTGTTACATATACAAGTTATATCATATTCTACATGTTTGGCAAAGCAGTAAACTGTGAATAGAAACAACGGCCGCAGTTTACAATTTCTGCATTATCGCTATCCATTTATATGGCAGTGAATCATGGACAACTTATGCAAAGCAAGAGAGAAGGCTAAATGCATTTCATATGTGATGTCTGCGCCATATTCTTGGTATCACCCGGAAGGACAAAGTGACAAATGTGGAGGTCATGACTTGCACAGGACTCCCAAACATCTACACCCATTGGTTGGCTTGGCCACTTTAAGAAAGATGGCTGCATAGCAAAAGATATACATTGAGTTATTTGCGGGTCATCATCATTGCACTCCGAACATGTCCATAGGTGCTCAGATCCTCTCCTCAGCAATTCCCTCATTGTCCAGCGACTGACGACTCCAGTTCTATGTTGGTTGATAAGTCTTCTTACATGGCCACTAAGTTTCTCATTTCTGGCTGTGCCCATCTTAACTCCCATTTCCATCATCCGAAGAAGTGACGTGAATCTCTGTTTGTCGAAGTCCTGTGCTCTTCCCACATCTCGGAGGGCATTGATGATGTCCGCCCGATCCATTGATTGCCCATCCTCAACGACAGTGCAGCTAGCTAACCTGTCCGCACTTTCATTTCCCCGTACTCCTGCATGTCCAGGGACATAGAGAAAGGTGACCTTATGTATTTTGCATTTCTGCAATGACTCTACCCATTGCATGCGTACAGAGCCCGCCTCCACTTTTTTAATCATGCTCATCGAATCACTTAGTATACATGCGTGGGTGTAGTCTTGTGACTCTAACCATTTGAATGCCTTGGTCACTGCCATCGCCTCCATTGTCATGCTACTCGTGGTCATGGCGTATGCACCACTGTCTTCCTAGACTATTCTGCCTGCCGAGCGTGCTGTAAATGCCCATGCACTTCTTTGGTGTCGTCTTACAGATCCGTCTGTATAGATGACTGCATCTTTCTCATCAGTGTTATCACAGATGAGACCGTTGACCTCGGCATTAACCATGACCGGGTTCTGTTCCCTACTTTTCCTGTCGAGTGTGACAATACACAAGAAAGTCTCCTTGAATGATGTAGGCACCGGTATCCACTCCTCACCAACGCTGATATTGGTAAGCCCACAGACCTGTTTGATGACATCTTCTGCTCGGCCCACCCATGATTTGCCTCTTTTTAGCCTGGCACCTTTCACTGTGTTGAGCACGTGGTGCAATGGATGCTCTGTATCTGTCCTAATCTTCAGGTATGCTTGGGCTCTCCAGATCTTGATTCTGTCATCCATGGTTGGAAAGTCAAGAAGATACCTCATTGCCACACAGGGAGTGTCCCTCGTACATCCCAGGATAATGCGCATGGCTTCATTTTGTATTTTCTCCAGCCTATCAATTTGAGTCGTGCTGACAGTAAGAATTGCCAGGGCATACTCGATTGGTGTAAGGACTAATCCCCGGAACAGAAGAGTAAGTAGCCTCTGCTCGATGTTGGCAGCTGCCATGACCTTCAAGGCAGCTAATCCTTTGTGGGATTTTGTTATCACATGGTTGACGCGGTCCCGAAAACACAGGCTGCGATCAAACTTAACTCCGAGGTATGTCATCAACTTGTCCCTGTCACCTCATCAGCTCCCAAATCTTACTACCGGTGTGGTCGTATTAATGATATGATTGTTAAGGGAGAACCATGAAACTGATGCTTTATTAGGATTAACCAAGGCACCTGAAACCCCACACCAGCAAGAAATGTGATCGAGTTCGTCTTGCATTGTGGAGGTGATTCCCCGTCTGTCTCTTCCCTGTTGATATACCAGAATATCATCAGCAAAAGTTATAGTTCTTCCCCTCCCATCCAGCTGCTGTTCCGTGATCGTTATTGTGTACACGTTAAATAGAACTGGTGACAATGGTGAGCCTTGTGGCAGACCTGGACAAATGGATGTTGGCTCGGAAGACCAACTTCCACATCTGAGTAACACCTTCCTCCAAAACAGTGCCGAGGCATTCCATCTAATGAGGAAGGGGTTCACCGCCAGTTTGAGGAGCATATGCACGAGATATTCAAATGGTACCCTGTTGTATGCATCCTCCAGATCTATATCAGCAGCACATGTCTCCTCTCGTCTGTGGAAGCCTTCGAAGACGTCATAGGCAAAGACTGCCGCATTGAGCCATGTCTCTTTGTTATATCTATAACCTCCGAGTGTGGGTGGGAATATGCGTTTCTGTTCAAGGTAACAGGTGAGGACACAGGCAACTATTTTCTCCAGCAGCTTGCCTGCATTGTGATGATTCTTTAGACACTGATCTGAGAATGGTCCTTGTTTGGCTTCGGTAGGCTGCTATAGTCAACTATGACTAACGGAGGCTGCTATAGTCAACTATGGCTAACGGAGGCTGCTATAGTCAACTATGACTGACACAGGCTGCTATAGTCAACCATGACTGACAGAGGCTGCAATAGTCAACTATAACTGACGGAGGCTGCTATAGTCAACTATGACTGACAGAGGCTGTTATAGTCAACTATGACTGATGGAGGCTGCTATAGTCAACTATGACTGACGGAGGCTACTATAGTCAACTATGACTGACAGAGGCTGCTATAGTCAACTATGACTGACGGAGGCTGCTATTGACAACTATGACTGATAGAGGCTGCTATAGTCAACTATTACTAACGGAGGCTGCTATAGTCAACTATAACTGACGGAGGCTTCTATAGTGAACTATAACTGACAGAGGCTGCTATAGTCAACTATAACTGACAGAGGCTGCTATAGTCAACTATGAATGATGGAAGCTACTATAGTAAACTATGACTGACGGAGGCTACTATAGTCAAGTATGACTGATGGAGGCTACTATAGTCAACTATGACTGACAGAGGCTGTTATAGTCAACTATGACTGATGGAGGCTGCTATAGTCAACTATGACTGACGGAGGCTACTATAGTCAACTATGACTGACAGAGGCTGCTATAGTCAACTATGACTGACGGAGGCTGCTATTGACAACTATGACTGATAGAGGCTGCTATAGTCAACTATTACTAACGGAGGCTGCTATAGTCAACTATAACTGACGGAGGCTTCTATAGTGAACTATAACTGACAGAGGCTGCTATAGTCAACTATAACTGACAGAGGCTGCTATAGTCAACTATGACTGATGGAGGCTGCTATAGTAAACTATGACTGACGAAGGCTACTATAGTCAACTATGACTGATGGAGGCTGCTATAGTCAACTATGACTGACGGAAGCTACTATAGTCAACTATGACTGACGGAGGCTACTATAGTCAACTATGACTGATGGAAGCTACTATAGTCAACTATGACTGATGGAGGCTGCTATAGTAAACTATGACTGACGAAGGCTACTATAGTCAACTATGACTGATGGAGGCTGCTATAGTCAACTATGACTGACGGAAGCTACTATAGTCAACTATGACTGACGGAGGCTACTATAGTCAACTATGACTGATGGAAGCTACTACAGTTAACTATAACTAGTAGGAAAAAAAAGGAATTGAAGTCAACGGTCACAAAATAAATAATTTGCGATATGCGGATGACACAGTCTTAATGGCAGAGACAGAGAATGAACTACAAGAAATGATAGACATAATAGTAAAGGAAAGCAACAAGAAAGGTCTCAGTCTGAATAGTAAGAAAACAGAAGTAATAGTCATATCGAAGAAACAATCACCACCATCATGCAGCATAAAAATAAACGAGATAAATCTGAAACAAGTGCAACGTTTCAAATACTTGGGCACAATAATAACATCAGATGGGAGATGCACCACAGAAATAAAAAGCAGAATAGCTCAGGCCAAAATAGCATTTCAGAAAATGAAAAATATCTTATGCAACAAATCTATGTCAGTAAAAAGGAGAAAGAGAGTTCATCGGTGCTATATGGAACCAATTCTGACCTTTTGAAGCGAATCATGGACAGTAGACAAACAAATGAAAAGATGATTAGAGGCCACAGAGATGGGATTTCTCAGAAGAATGTTGAAAGTTCCCTGGACAGCTAAAAAGACCAATGAGGAAGTTCTCAAAGAGGCCAACATAAAAAGGGAGCTCTTAAAAAACATCAGAAAGAAGCAATCAACATTTTTCGGGCACATCATGAGAAGAGGAAAGTTGGAATACTTGGTTACAACTGGCAAAATAAAAGGAAAGAGAGATCACGGACGACAAAGAGAGAAAATACTGGATAGCTTGGTGTCATGGCATGGAAAACAGTCAACAACAGAACTGATACGATGCACTGTAGATAGAAGATTGTGGAGGGACATGATCGCCTACGCCAACCGGTATGGCACATGATGATTAATGGAGGCTTCCATATATTCCCCACCATAACCAAAATGACCACTCTGCAACATAAGATAAAATGACTGTGTAACATAAACAGTTGTAGAATTAGATAACTTTGTGAAAGGCCGCTGTATTGATCCCTAGATCGCATGTTCCTCATTCTTTCCTTTCAGTGAAGCATGCACGTACTATTCTTTAGCCCAGACTGTATAAAATATCAACATATAGAGTCTTGTGATCTTTAACCCAGACTGTATAAAATATCAACATATAGAATCTTGTGATCTTTAGCCCAGACTGTATAAAATATCAACATATAGAATCTTGTGATCTTTACCCCAGACTGTATAAAATATCAACATATAGAATCTTCTGATCTTTAGCCCAGACTGTATAAAATATCAACATATAGAATCTTGTGATTTTTAGCCCAGACTATAAAATATCAACATATAGAATCTTGTGATCTTTAGACTAGACTCTGTATTAAATATTATGATATAGAATCTTGTGATCTTTAGCCCAGACTGTATAAAATATCAACATATAGAATCTTGTGATCTTTAGCCCAGACTGTATAAAATATCAACATATAGAATCTTGTGATCTTTAGCCCAGACGGTATAAAATATCAACATATAGAATCTTGTGATCTTTAGCCCAGACTGTATAAAATATCAACATATAGAATCTTGTGATCTTTAGCCCAGACTGTATAAAATATCAACATATAGAATCTTGTGATCTTTAGCCCAGACTGTATAAAATATCAACATATAGAATCTTGTGACAACAGCTGTTTTCTTATGTTGAGGTAATTAATGAAACATTGTTTTATTCTCATCTCATTATTTGCATCATTAGTTGCACTTACATTATTAGTTGCACTTACATTATTAGTTTCACTTACATTATTAGTTACACTTACATTGCTAGTTGCACTTACATTATTAGTTTCACTTACATTATTAGTTTCACTTACATTATTAGTTGCACTTACATTATTAGTTGCACTTACATTATTAGCTGCACTTACATTATTAGTTGTACTTACATTATTAGTTGCACTTACATTATTAATTACACTTACATTATTAGTTGCACTTACATTATTGGTTGCACATACATTATTAATTGCACTTACATTATTAATTACACTTACATTATTAGTTGCACTTACATCATTAGTTGCACTTACGTTATTAGTTGTACTTACATTATTAATTACACTTACATTATTAGTTGTACTTACATTATTAGTTGCACTTACATCATTAGTTGCACTTACATTATTAGTTGCACTTACATTATTAGTTGCACTTACATCATTAGTTGCACTTACATTATTAGTTGTACTTACATTATTAATTACACTTACATTATTAGTTGCACTTACATTATTAGTTGTACTTACATTATTAATTACACTTACATTATTAGTTACACTTACATTATTAGTTGCACTTACATTATTAGTTGCACTTACATTATTAGTTGCACTTACATTATTAGTTACACTTACATTATTAGTTGCACTTACATTATTAGTTACACTTACATTATTAGTTGCACTTACATTATTAGTTGCACTTACATTATTAGTTACACTTACATTATTAGTTACACTTACATTATTAGTTACACTTACATTATTAGTCGCACTTACATTATTAGTCGTACTTACATTACTACATCAAGTTTTGCCATTTGTGGTCAAGTATTTTTCTCCTGTAGTCTGCTTCCTAAACTCAGCATATTATACAGAGAAATCTTCTCTCCTCTTCTCCCCATTAAGCATGTGTGAAAGGGTTGTTTCGTTGGTTTATGACAAAGCAGTGATATCTTCACCTTTGGGCCCAACGCATCTGCTTTCATCATGGGTAGATTTGCTTAACGTTTGCCTGGGAGGTGGCCATTTGTGGCCTACTATTTCCAACATTCCAACTACTATCTCCACAAAGAGGAAGACCCAGGGAGACACTGAGAAGAACATTGATGAGAGAGGCAAGAGCAGCAGGAGTCGGCTCCCTCAATGAGATAGAACTGCTTGCACAGAACAGAGACAGATGGCGAGATTTGATAAAATATCTTTAAAAGAAAACTGCTAGAACAAAAATTCATATAGGAGCAGGTGTCTTGGTCTACGCCCTATGGGCCGGTTATGGCTCGAAAGGTCAATAGATAGATAGATTTCCAACATTTAGCTGCCAAGGGTTCTTTGACATGTGCAAGTGCACAAGGGACTACCAGTTTTTCATCATTTTCAGCAAGGACTGGACATCAGTCTCATTTGTCTGAGAAATCTCCAGCCACTGAACAGAGAAATCTCCAGCCACTAAACAGAGAAATCTCCAGCCACTAAACAGAGAAATCTCCAGCCTCTAAACAGAGAAATCTCCAGCCACTAAACAGAGAAATCTCCAGCCACTAAACAGAGAAATCTCCAGCCACTAAACAGAGAAATCTCCAGCCACTAAACAGAGAAATCTCCAGCCACTAAACAGAGAAATCTCCAGCCACTAAACAGAGAAATCTCCAGCCACTAAACAGAGAAATCTCCAGCCACTAAACAGAGAAATCTCCAGCCACTAAACAGAGAAATCTCCAGCCACTAAACAGAGAAATCTCCAGCCACCAGACAGAGAAATCTCCAGCCACCAGACAGAGAAATCTCCAGCCACCAAACAGAGAAATCTCCAGCCACCAAACAGAGAAATCTCCAGCCACCAAACAGAGAAATCTCCAGCCACTAAACAGAGAAATCTCCAGCCACTAAACAGAGAAATCTCTAGCCACCAAACAGAGAAATCTCCAGCCACTAAACAGAGAAATCTCCAGCCACTAAACAGAGAACTCTCCAGCCACTAAACAGAGAAATCTCCAGCCACCAGACAGAGAAATCTCCAGCCACCAAACAGAGAAATCTCCAGCCACTAAACAGAGAAATCTCCAGCCACTAAACAGAGAAATCTCCAGCCACTAAACAGAGAAATCTCCAGCCACTAAACAGAGAAATCTCCAGCCACTAGACAGAGAAATCTCCAGCCACTAGACAGAGAAATCTCCAGCCACTAAACAGAGAAATCTCCAGCCACTAAACAGAGAAATCTCCAGCCACTAGACAGAGAAATCTCCAGCCACTAGACAGAGAAATCTCCAGCCACTAGACAGAGAAATCTCCAGCCACTAAACAGAGAAATCTCCAGCCACTAGACAGAGAAATCTCCAGCCACTAAACAGAGAAATCTCCAGCCACTAGACAGAGAAATCTCCAGCCACTAGACAGAGAAATCTCCAGCCACTAAACAGAGAAATCTCCAGCTACTAAACAGAGAAATCTCCAGCCACTAAACAGAGAAATCTCCAGCCACTAAACAGATAAATCTCCAGCCACTAAACAGAGAAATCTCCAGCCTCTAAACAGAGAAATCTCCAGCCACTAAACAGAGAAATCTCCAGCCACTAGACAGAGAAATCTCCAGCCACTAGACAGAGAAATCTCCAGCCACTAGACAGAGAAATCTCCAGCCACTAGACAGAGAAATCTCCAGCCACTAGACAGAGAAATCTCCAGCCACTAAACAGAGAAATCTCCAGCCACTAGACAGAGAAATCTCCAGCCACTAAACAGAGAAATCTCCAGCCACTAAACAGAGAAATCTCCAGCTACTAAACAGAGAAATCTCCAGCCACTAAACAGAGAAATCTCCAGCCACTAAACAGAGAAATCTCCAGCCACTAAACAGAGAAATCTCCAGCCACTAAACAGAGAAATCTCCAGCCACTAAACAGAGAAATCTCCAGCCACTAAACAGAGAAATCTCCAGCCACTAAACAGAGAAATCTCCAGCTGTATAGAAAGCGCTCTAGAGTTTGTTAATCATGATCTTGATCCTACCAGCAACCCTGGACATCTTATAGTGTCTTTCACCACCCATCTCTATTCTGTGCGAGATGTTAAATCTTATCCAATGAATCTATGCCTGTCAACTGTGCTTCTCTTTATCTGTATTTTTACTCAGTATCTCTCTAGGTCTTCTTCTTTTCCTGTATCCTGATGTTTCCCATAAAAGATCCTGTTTAGAAATTCTCTTGTCTCTTCTCAACACATGTCCCGACATGTCCATCTTCTCTTCCTAATTGTAGATGAGATCATTGGTTACATGGCCATTTCTCTTATCTCTATATTAGTCTTTGTGATAGCTCAGTGGTTCGTGAACTGGACTACAAAGGACAAGAAGTAGGGTTTGATGCCAACCGACGGATTCCGGGTTCACCCAGCCTTAAATGGGTACCTGATTTTTTTCTGGGAAAGTAAAGCGGCATGGGCGTAATACCGACCACATTACCCCAAAAATTCATGTCTGTAAAATTTATGCTCACTAACCACATATTCCCTATAAGCCACTTGGCGTGACGGGGACTCTCTACTTTTCTTTTTTTTTTTTTTTTTTTTTTTTGGTGTAAATATATTAGTCTTGAATTCATTCCATTGTACACAGGATCCTTCTTAAGCATTTGTCTTTGAAATCATCATCATCGTGTGCCTATCCGCAACGAAGGTTGGCTACCATGGATCGCCATTCTACTCTGTTTCTTGCTTTGATGGTGCAGGCTGTCATAGATTGACTTGATCATCTTTTGATGTTAGTCTTGGTCTGCCTCTGCCTCTTTTACCTTGTATTTTTCCTTCCAATATTACTTTTAGTAGGATGTTGTGTCTTTTAACATGCCCCAAAAATGTCATTTGTCTTGTCTTAATTGTATTTAGTAGTAGTCTTTGAAAGCATTTAGTTTTTTCTCAATCCTTCCTACTGATTTCCAGCTGTCACATGCATGTAAGGGTTGATAAGACATTTGAGTTGATTGTTCTAAGTTTAGTTTTCTTGCTTAGTATTTTTTTATTTCCATATCTTGTTCGGGTTTTGAACATTTTCTGCAGCTTTTGCTATCCTGCTTCTGTAAAGTTAATTGTTTTGTTTAAAACCTTTTTAACTCTTTTGTTTTTAACCTTTGTAACTCTTTTGTTTAAAACCTTTTTAACTCTTTTGTTTTTAACCTTTGTAACTCTTTTGTTTAAAACCTTTTTAACTCTTTTGTTTTTAACCTTTGTAACTCTTTTGTTTAAAACCTTTTTAACTCTTTTGTTTTTAACCTTTGTAACTCTTTTGTTTAAAACCTTTTTAACTCTTTTGTTTAAAACCTTTGTAACTCTTTTGTTTAAAACCTTTTTAACTCTTTTGTTTAAAACCTTTTTAACTTTTGTTTAAAACCTTTTTAACTCTTTTGTTTAAAACCTTTTTAACTTTTGTTTAAAACCTTTTTAACTCTTTTGTTTAAAACCTTTTTAACTCTTTTGTTTAAAACCTTTTTAACTTTTGTATAAAACCTTTTTAACTCTTGTTTAAAACGTTTTAACTCTTTTGTTTAAAACCTTGTTAACTCTTGTTTAAAACCTTGTTAATTCTTATTTAAAACCTTTTTAACTCTTTTGTTTAAAACCTTTTTAACTCTTGTTTAAAACCTTTTTAACTCTTTTGTTTAAAACCTTTTTAACTCTTTTGTTTAAAACCTTTGTAACTCTTTTGTTTAAAACCTTGTTAACTCTTATTTAAAACCTTTTTAACTCTTGTTTAAAACCTTTTCAACTCTTTTGTTTAAAACTTGTGTTCTTTTTCCCCTGATTTCCAGCATATGCAATGGAGAGAACAGAACAATGTTGACACGATCTTGCAAGATTACAAGCATCCAGAAGTGATCAAGAAATATTACCCAGGTGGCCTTTTTGGACAGGATAAGGAAGGAGCTATTTTGTGGATAGATCCGCAAGGCTACCTGGATATTAAAGGTAATGTATGAACTACATGGATGTAGAAATATTTGTTTACGTTACAGTGCTATATAGATTTAGATATATAATTACAGCACAGAGATACATAAAATTAGAATTTTGTAATTAATTACATCACATAGATACATAAATTTAGAATTATATAATTACAGCACAGTGATACATAAAATAAGAATTATATAATTACAGCACAGTGATACATAGATTTAGAATTATGTAATTACAGCACAACACTACATATGTGATTACAGCACAGGGTTATATAGATTTAGAATTATGTAATTACAGCATGACACTACATATGTGATTACAGCACAGGGTTATATAGATTTAGAATTATGTAATTACAGCACGACACTACATATCTACTACATATGATGTGATTACAGCACAGGGTTATATAGATTTAGAATTATGTAATTACAGTACAGAGCTTAATATAATTACAACACAGCGCTACTTAGATTTAGAATCATATAATTGCAGCATGTTCATATGCGGGAGCTGCGATAGCTCAGTGGTTAGTGAACTGGACTACAAGGGACAAGAGGTAGGGTTTGATCCCATCCGACAGCTTCTGGGTTCACCCAGCCTTTAATGGGTACCGGATTTTTTTCTTGGAAAGTAAAGAAGCACAGGTGTAATACCGACCATATTACCCCAAAAATCATGTGCTGAAGGTCTGTAAAATTTATGGTCACTAACACCATATTCCCTATACGCCACTTAGCGTGACGGGGATTACTTTACTTTTTTTTACATTCATATGCAGTTACAGCTCCTCAAGACTATGTTGACTAAAGCATTAAAGATGTTTTGAAAGCTAAATAATCCTGTGATTTCTTTTACAACCTGGCAGGAATGTTAATGTCTGTGAGGAAACAGGATGTTATTAGAAGTAAAATCTGGCTAATGGAAGAAATCTACAGACAGTTTGAGGTCAAGAGTAAGGAAGTAAGTACTTTTTTGCGCTGTTTGGTCCCTAATAATTCTTTTTCCCTACAAGGGGATTCATATTTTTTTTTCTCATGTATGCACCTTGAAGAATTGTAGGAGAAAGAAGAATTGTATAATATCTAAAATTTGTAGTAGTAATTCTTGTTATTTTCGTCACTTTACTTTTAGATGTAGTGTCGTCACTTTTGTCCACGTCCCTGGACATGTGGGAGTACGGGGAAATGAAAAAGCGGATATGTTGGCTAGCTGTGCTGTTGTTGAAGATAGTCAACCAATGGATCTGGTGGTTATCATCAATGCCCTTTGAGATGTTGGAAGGGCTCATGACTTTGACAATCATGAGTCCACGGCACTGCTTCGGGTTAAAGAGATGGAAGTTAAGTTGGTCACAGCCAGAAACGAGAAGCTTAGTGGGCATGTAAGAAGACTTATCAACCAACACAGAACTGGAGTCGTCAATCACTGGACACTGCGGGACTTGCTGAGGAGGGGATCTGAGCACCTCTGGACATGTTCGGAGTACAATGATGGCCAATAACTCAATGTAGTGTCATTCTTGGGCTTATCTGGTTGCTATTAAAATAGAAATGGTTTGGTTCTTGCATGTCTTTTATTCCATCACCTCCTTAGTCTCCCTCTTGATCTCTCTCCTGATGTTTTGAGACAGAAAGTTTTTGATGTTGTTTGGTCTGGTTTCATTCTCACCAAGTGTCTGAGTCATTTCATGTGTTGGTGGTATACATACTCCAGGCATGATGTTGTTTCAATCTGTTCTTCAAGATAACTATTTTTTACTCATTAAATGAGAGGAGCTCATACATAGGCAAAGGCTGAGAGCTGGTCATCAACTCCTAGCTGATAGTTTTAGGATCACTGAATCAGAAATGATCAAGATCTTACTTCACCTTCACTTGATGGGCCGTGGGGATTGGTTGGTCTCGTGGCAAGATGCCTGTCTCAAGACAGAGACATTGTGAGTTCAAATTCCGATTGCACCAGTTGGGATTTTTATTTATGATTTCTCTTTGCGGCAACCACTTCTGGTCTCATCAGTGAGGCCTGGCTTGAAACATCAATTGCTCATCGACAGAAAAAATATGAGTACCTCCGAAGTCGGAGTTATCTGCCTGTGTGGCGAGGGGCCCAGGGAAAAATAGATTAATAATGCATAAAATTCAGTTCCTAGTCTCTAGGGATTTCACCAGAGGTATACGCTGGCAAACACAAAACTTGGTGGGCTTGGAAATAGATCACATCAAGATGTGGTCTATCAAAATGTTTCCATTATATCTGAGATCTATATTTTTTCAATCATGACATCATATAAGGAGTGACATGCATGAAGCCACAGAATGGTGTTCGTCTCAGTCTTTTTCTCACTTGCCATTCACAGAATATTTATAGTTTATAAAGGGATCGACAAGAGGCCTCTACAGCAACAGAGCTGAAAGCTGTCAGTGACTCATAGCTGATGGTGAACCAGAACCATCCAGACCCTGGTCAAGTGAGTAGGGATTAAAGAAGGAAGGCAACCTGGCACTCAAAAATGCTGTCTGAAGACAAATGTGTTGGGCCAAAAGACACAAAAATCAGTTTTACTGCAAACCACAACAGAACACATTGACACCTACTTAACTTCCATTTAAGGGCGGATGACAACGAGATGAAGCAATGCCTTTAGTAGTCGTCAGGTGAATGCCAGAAAGGGAAAGGTTTAGGGATCTATATATGTCACAAAGTTTAAATTCTTGTTCATGTTAAAAGTCAAAATAGAGGCCCTCTCTGAGTATTGACATCCTATGTCTCACCCTCTCTGAGTAGTGACATCCTGTGTCTAGCCCTCTCTGAGTAGTGACATCCTATGTCTCACCCTCTCTGAGTAGTGACATCCTATGTCTAGCCCTCTCTGAGTATTGACATCCTATGTCTCACCCTCTCTGAGTAGTGACATCCTGTGTCTAGCCCTCTCTGAGTAGTGACATCCTATGTCTAGCCCTCTCTGAGTATTGACATCCTATGTCTCACCCTCTCTGAGTAGTGACATCCTATGTCTAGCCCTCTCTGAGTATTGACATCCTATGTCTCACCATCTCTGAGTAGTGACATCCTGTGTTTAGCCCTCTCTGAGTATTGACATCCTATGTCTCACCCTCTCTGAGTAGTGACATCCTATGTCTAGCCCTCTCTGAGTAATGACATCCTATGTCTAGCCCTCTCTGAGTAGTGACATCCTATGTCTAGCCCTCTCTGAGTAGTGACATCCTATGTCTAGCCCTCTCTGAGTAGTGACATCCTATGTCTAGCCCTCTCTGAGTAGTGACATCCTATGTCTCACTCTCTCTGAGTAGTGACATCCTGTGTCTAGCTCTCTCTGAGTAGTGACATCCTATGTCTCACTCTCTCTGAGTAGTGACATCCTGTGTCTAGCTCTCTCTGAGTAGTGACATCCTATGTCTAGCCCTCTCTGAGTAGTGACATCCTATGTCTAGCCCTCTCTGAGTAGTGACATCCTATGTCTAGCCCTCTCTGAGTGGTGAAATCCTATGTCTAGCCCTCTCTCGGAAAACGGCAAAAAATAGGAGGTGCCCATGTGCTTTATTGTACATGAGAGGCCTACTAGCAGTCAAAAGTTCAATAGAGTCGGCCAAAAATGGCCACCAGACAAAAATTTTTGGAATTTTTTCTGAAAGAAAACTTGAAAAAAAAAAACTTAATAAACAAAGAAGAAAAAATATAAACTACGCTTATCGTCAAATATCAAGCCTGCTGGCGTAGGTGATCATGTCTCTCCACAACTTTCGATCTTGACAGTTATTTATCATTTCTGTTGCTGACCTTCTGCCAAGCCATTCTCTTAAAGCTGTCTGGTATCTTTTCTCTTTGCTTCCCTCTATCTCTTTGTCCCTCAATTTTCCCAGTTGTCACAATATATTCCTGCTGTTCCCTTCTCATTACATGGCCAAAAAATGATGATTGTTTCTTCATAATGTTGGATATTAGCTCTCTTTTTTGCTTTTGCCTCTTTCAGAACATTTTCATTTCTCTTCTTAGCTGTGCATGGTATTCTCAACATTCTTCTGTTAAAGAATTGTGGTGATCCATGGTTCTACAAAGAATTTACGACAGTGGTTTTCTGTTGCCTTCCATCAGTTTATTTTCCATTTTTCCTGATGGAACTAAATACCTTCAGGACTGTCTGAATTACATTTAGGATGATTCAGCTAACCATTATCTATTTGAGTGGGTCAACATGTAGATAAAATTAGGTTAAATACAAAAATAAAAATTTCCAACTACAATGTTAAGTCAGTCCTATTATATGGCTGTTAAACTTGGAGAACAACAAAAATGACAGTCATGAAGATACAAACCTTCATTAATAGATGCTTGTGCACAATAAAAGGATGGAAATGGCAGGGCAAAATCACTAACATAGAATTATGGAAATGTACCAGTCAAATACTAGTGGATAAAGAGATACAGCAAAGACAATGGTGCCGGATAGGACACACACTGTGGAAGACAACTGAAAGTATTACACAACAGTCCCTTTTTTGGAATCCCCTGGGGAAAAGACAAAGAGGAAGACCAAAATATTTTTGGAGAAGACAGATGGAAGCAGAGATGAAGATGATGGGGAAGACATGGAATGATCTTAAAAGAATGGCAATAAACAGAATGACTTTGAAAGTGTTTGTTGAAGACCTATGCTCCACAGGGAGCTGAAAGGGTAGAAGAAGAAGACATGTAGATTGCTGCTGCTCAATCTCTTACCTCCTTATATTTTTTTATTCTGTTATCTTTAGCAAGGCAGGCGAGTGGATCAAGTTACCCTTCTTTTTGATTTGGAAAAGTTTGGCATGAGGCACTTGTGGAAACCTGGTAAGTTTGAATGTTCTTTTATTTACTTTAATTTACATTATATTTTTCAATTTTTAATAGCTTTTAATTTGTACCTTTTTGGGCCATTTCTAGACATGATGCAAGGTAACTGTATATTGTTAATCATATTTTTTATTGCATTTTGTTTGTGATTCAGGTTTCACAATCTGTTGTCAAAGTTAGGGAGAAATTTTGTTAATTTTGCAGACTGTTTTACCAACCCCTAACATAACATGACAAAGAGGCAGACTAAAGCTAACATGGACAAGTAACATCAAAAGATGGACAAGTCAGTCTATGACAACCTGCACTATCAAAGTCTCTTAGAGCGGATTGGTGCTCTATGGTAGCCAACCTTCGATGCAGAGACGGCACTTAATGATGATGATGACAACATTAACAACCTTAAAAGAAGAGAGATCAAACCACCATCTTCAGACTAAGAACCGGTCATGTACCACTGAACAACTACATCAGTAGAATACAACGAAACAAAACTCCAGCATGTCCACTCTGTGAACACCCACATGAAGCAGTAGAACATCACCTATTTGACTGTCCAAAGTTCACTGACATCAGAGCAGCTCTACTTCCTCAAAGACCTGATAAATGATAACACCTTGTACAGAACTACAAAGAAACTCACAAATACCCAAATTATGCAAATGTCATTACATGGTGTTAGGCCGAAGGGTGTGAGTTCGCAGGTTGCTGGATCGCAAAGGTAAAGTATGAGACTTGAATCAGCGTCTTAGCACACAAGTTTTCACCCATATGTGCTCGGCCGCCTATCCAGACGTGTCCGGAAACTTCTGGATAGTATCACTTCAAGCATCAAAACCCTCATTGCAAGGCGGCAGTCCTCACCTTCCCAGAGTACAACCCTGGCACCCATTTCTGCCAGCGGCTGGATCGACTGTGGGGGTATTTTTTTTTTCCTAACCACGGATACAACTCACACTGCTTCCAGTGGGAATCGAACACGGTTGTCTAAACATCGGTAGCCCAGTCGGGTGGTCTTTCCAACTAGACCACTGAGGCCCCCTGGATCCTAAAACACGGTAACAACAACATATAACTTCATCAACCTTATAATTCTCAAAAATCAAAACCTGTACTTTTGCTTCCTTGTCCACGTGGTTTTATTGACCACATAAACAGAAATCCTTTAAGTTACTAGAAATTCAACAAATAACCTCCTTAGCCCACTTGATCCTCAGTTCAATTAAATTAAAATTAGGAAACACACATGTAATTCAACAATATCATAGAAAATCTGTAACAGTGACAATACTTGATTAGTTATATACAAAGGATTGAGAATGTGTGAGTCTAAACAATCCTGGTCACTTGCAACAATTCTCTGTTGAGCACTTGCTCAAGACAACATGATTAATTCACAATACAGAAACTGTAACGCCAAGTATTCTGAACAATACTTGTGTTGGACACTTCATACGATGACTCCAGATGTTATCTAGATCTTGTACAAACATTTATTCACGCAGTTCTTTAGTTACACTTTAAAAATCATCTCAATACATATCTTGATTGCTATCTAAAAGTCAGTCATTACACATAATGTTTGCTTTGGCTATCTAAACATCTATTAAACTATATCAGTAGAAATTCTGTATTTGTGTCTAGGCTACTGCTGATGTTATATGACGCTCTTCCAGGTTCTGTAATTATATCCACATAACTTCTTGTACGTAGCATAAATCACCTGTACAACAATATGACTTCTGTGCATAACTTGTATCAACAACTATTCCCTTGAAATTCATATATTCCTAACCTCATAATAAGCACTGATCTCTTTAGAGACATGAAATAAATACCTACAGCTAAACATCTTCCCTAGAAATAAATCATCTAAATAATCCTTTACTAAAACATCACTGATGTTTCTCTAAGTCTTGAATCCCAAGTAAACTCTCTTTTGTTTTTTGTCCTTCCCTGAATCTCATTTCCTCATCTCAACTACCACTTCATTAAAATAGTCCAGCAACCTATTTTGACTTCCACTATATTTCCTTAAAGCCCGTGTGTTACCGGAGCCCCATTATGTGGGATGTAAAGAATAGTGACACTGTGACCTTCCAGGCATGTCGTATGAGGCGACTAAGGAGGTTGATCGATGGCTTGACAAGCTGTCATTGTAAAAAGCATTGTTATGGAAACAGACCATAGATTTTAGAAGCAGTGATCTCTGCAATATGTGCCATTTTGGCACGCAAGGTTTCTATTTTTGAGATTGTGGTTCTGCCCTATGTGCCGTCTTCGGCTCGAAAGGACAATAGATAGATAGATATTTCCTTAATCGTGTGCCAACGTTCAACTTCAAAGGCAAGTTAAAACCAAATTTGGATGGATAGCATACAAGTTATCTTATTTCACCGCTGAGATATTATCATATCTGTTTACTTGTCTTTTGTTTCCTGCATTATCAACAACTCATATCAATATCAAACATTTCATTTGTTAAAGCAGCGCCCAAAACTTGTCGGTGCAGGAAACGTTTAGGTCTACGTTTACTCTCAAAATATGTCTAATAATAAGTATTCATCATCATCAAGTATAATGCCTGCTGGCATAGGTGATCATATTTCTCTATGACTCTTGTTCTCGACAGTTATTTATCGTTTCTGTTGACCTTCTGCCAAGATCTTTTCTCATTTGTTTCTCTCCAGCCACTTTCCCAGTTGTCACAATATATTCCAGCTGTTCCCTTCAGTGCATCCGACTTCGTCATGGATAAATTTCCGTAACATCTTTAGCCCAGGGCAGTGGCCATCCTTGGCCTATCTTTTTGTTTACTTTTAAACACTAAAGGTTCTTTGACCTTAGACTACAATACGTTCATAAAATTTGCGAATTCAAAACATAAATTCTTGGGATTCAACAGTTCACTTGTGGCAAACATTCCCCCCCCCCCCCCCCCCATATCTATCTCTATCTATCTATTGTCCTTTTGAGCCGCAGACGGCACATGGGGCAGAACTACAATCTCAAAAGCAGAAACCTTGCATGCCAAAATGGCACATATTGCAGAGATCACTGTTTCTAAAATATAATATGGCTCTGTTTCCATAACAATACTTTTTACAATGACAGCTTGTCAAGCCATCGATCAACCTCCTTAGTTGCCTCTTACGACATGCCTGGAAGGTCACAGTGTCACTATTCTTTACTTCCCACATATTGAGGCCCCTGTAACACACGGGAGCCCCTCCCCATACCTTCCTAATTACTGATAATTACTGATAATTAACTGGTGACTCCTGAGTGTTGGATTTGTTTCCTTCGATGTTTTGTTTTTTTTCACGCCATCTTCTACCTTTCTGCTCCCTGTGGAGCATAGGTTTTCAACAAACACTTTCCAGCTCCCTGTGGAGCAATGGTCTTCAACAAACACTTTCCAAGCTGTTCTGTTTCTTGCCATTCTTTTAAGATCGTTCCATCATCGTCTTCCCCATCTTCTTCATCTCTGCTTCTATCTGTCTTCTCCAAGAATTCCTTGATCTTCCTCTTTGTCTTTTTCCGTGGGGATTCCAAAAAAGGGCTGTTGTGTAAGTAATACTATCAGTTGGCTTCCGCAGTGTGTGTCCTATCTATCCAGCGCCATCGTCTTCGCTGTATCTCTTTATCCACTGGTATTTGACTGGTATATTTCCAAAAACTCCATGTAGTTTCGTAAAAATTATGAAGTATCTTAAGAATGCAGCTGTTTTGTTTTTTTTTTTCAATAAAAATATCCCAATTTTCAAGCAAGAAATTCTTTATTTTTTTTATTCTTTTTTTTTAGTTGTGACATTGGAAATCTCTTCGGCTGTCGGCTAGACCAAAAAAAAACTTTGTAACATAGGAAAGGCAGCAAATGACACTAAGAGGAAGGAAGTTCCCAGCTGTTGTTCAGCCAAACAAGGCTGGAATGATGGATTAACGGTCAAAGTGTCAATAGACAACATCATACCTCCGGTAACCATGCTGTCAAAGTTCAGACCATAAATGCAACCTAAACCAGGAAATGATTACCGCACCCAATTCCCATGTCTCTCCTTGTGTAAACACACAGCAGTGCAGCAAAAATTCAAATAAAATACTATTTTGGAGACTCCAATCTAACATTTAGTGTTCTTAATATTTACGAAGGTGTCATAAAAATGTGGCTCATGGATAGATGTCATAAAAAAAAAAGTAAAGTTCCCCCGTCACGCCAAGTGGCATATAGGGAATATGGTGTTAGTGACCGTAAATTTTACAGACCTTCGGCACATGATTTTTGGGGTAATGTGGTTAGTATTACGCCCATGCCACTTTACTTTCCCAGAAAAAAAAATCTGGTACCCATTAATGGCTGGGTGAACCGGAAGCCATCGGTTGGGATCGAACCCTACCCCTTGTCCTTTGTAGTCCAGTTCACTAACCATTGAGCTATCGTGGCTCCTGGATAGATGTCATAATCTAGGGTTAAACTGCACAAAATATGGCTCATGGATAGGTGTCATAATCTAGGGTTAAACTGTGCAAAGTGTGACACACAGATAGATGTCATAATCTAGGGTTAAACTGTGCAAAATATGGCTCATGGATAGATGTCATAATCTATGGTTAAACTGTGCAAAATGTAGCTCACGGATAGACATAGACAAGAGAGCTAGACATCAGATCTCACTACCCAGAGAGGGCTAGACATCGGATCTCACTATCCAGAGAGGGCTAGACATCAGATCTCACTACCCAGAGAGGGCTAGACATCAGATCTCACTACCCAGAGAGGGCTAGACATCAGATCTCACTAACAAGTGAGGGTTAGACATAGGATCTCACTACCCAGAGAGGGCTAGACATCAGATCTCACTAACAAGTGAAGGCTAGACATCGGATCTCACTACCCAGAGAGAGCTAGACATCAGACCAAGAGAGAGGGTAAAGAAAAGATGAAATCACGGTTTCAATTTTTGACAAATTCCCACTACTTATGGTGAGAATCAAACCTGGGACCTTCTTGTCTAGATGCCAATGTTTTAGCTCTAGACCACCAACCCCCAAAGGATTGAGTTAAGTGTAGACAAATTATTTATGATTCAGAGGATATATTGAAAAGAAAAGATAAATATAAAGTTTTTTTTAAATAGACGGTACGGTTAAAGCTTCATGTAACAAGAGAAGAACACAAACCAGAACAACGTTTCCACGCTGCGGTGACCTCATTCTGATTTGTGTTGTTCACTTGTTACGTGACGCTTTAACCATACCGTCTTTTTGTTTTTTATAATATCCTCACAATGGTGCAGAAACATGGACATTAGACAAGAAAACAGAACAGAAAATTGAAGCCTTTGAAATGTGGATTTATAGAAGAATAGGTAGAATTGGATGGAAAGAAAAGAAAACAAACGATGAAGTTTTAAAACAACTGAAAATGGCAAAATGTTACATCTTCTCAATATTCCTGTATGGTGCAGAAACATGGACATTAGACAAGAAAACAGAACAGAAAATTGAAGCCTTTGAAATGTGGATTTATAGAAGAATAGGTAGAATTGGATGGAAAGAAAAGAAAACAAACGATGAAGTTTTAAAACAACTGAAAATGGCAAAATGTTACGTCTTCTCAATATTCCTGTATGGTGCAGAAACATGGACATTAGACAAGAAAACAGAACAGAAAATTGAAGCCTTTGAAATGTGGATTTATAGAAGAATAGGTAGAATTGGATGGAAAGAAAAGAAAACAAACGATGAAGTTTTAAAACAACTGAAAATGGCAAAATGTTACGTCTTCTCAATATTCCTGTATGGTGCAGAAACATGGACATTAGACAAGAAAACAGAACAGAAAATTGAAGCCTTTGAAATGTGGATTTATAGAAGAATAGGTAGAATTGGATGGAAAGAAAAGAAAACAAACGATGAAGTTTTAAAACAACTGAAAATGGCAAAATGTTACGTCTTCTCAATATTCCTGTATGGTGCAGAAACATGGACATTAGACAAGAAAACAGAACAGAAAATTGAAGCCTTTGAAATGTGGATTTATAGAAGAATAGGTAGAATTGGATGGAAAGAAAAGAAAACAAACGATGAAGTTTTAAAACAACTGAAAATGGCAAAATGTTACATCTTCTCAATATTCCTGTATGGTGCAGAAACATGGACATTAGACAAGAAAACAGAACAGAAAATTGAAGCCTTTGAAATGTGGATTTATAGAAGAATAGGTAGAATTGGATGGAAAGAAAAAAAAAACAAACGATGAAGTTTTAAAACAACTGAAAATGAAAAGAGAACTACTAAATACAATTAAGACAAGACAAATGAAATTTTTGGGGCATGTTAAAAGACACAACAGCCTACTAAAAGTAATATTGGAAAGGAAAATACAAGGTAAAAGAGGCAGAGGCAGACCAAGACTAACATGGGCGAGTAACATCAAAAAATGAACAAGTCAATCTATGACAGCCTGCACCATCAAAGCAAGAAACAGTAGAATGGCGATCCATGGTAGCCAACCTTCATTGCAGAGAAGGCACTCGATGATGATGATCCTCACAATTAGCTTCACTGCAGCTGTGCATTTCGATGCATTTTCATACATTTCTTTGTCTTGACCCTATTCATGAATCACCCTGTTTATTAAATCTGTTATTTCTCTTTGTGTGTTTTCTAAATCTAGGATTTGACGTCTTCATTGAGATCGTCTCTATATTTGAGGACCATTATCCGGAGACACTGAAGAAAACATTTGTCTTTAACGGTAAATAAATATTTATTTATTTTATCGGCTGAGCGCTTTGTTTCCAAACTTAAATTAAATTAAGGCCATCTTCGGTTTTTTTTTTTGTGAAGAATGTCACAAGGATCAATATCTGATCCTCTTTCACAAGGATCAATATCTGATTATCTCTCACAAGGATCAATATCTGATCCTCTTTCACAAGGATTAATATCTGATCCTCTTTCATAAGGATCAATATCTGATTATCTTTCACAAGGATCAATATCTGATTCTCTTTCACAAGGATTAATATCTGATTCTCTTTCACAAGGATTAATATCTGATCCTCTTTCATAAGGATTAATATCTGATTATCTTTCACAAGGATTAATATCTGATCCTCTTTCACAAGGATTAATATCTGATTATCTTTCATAAGGATCAATATCTGATCATCTTTCACAAGGATCAATATCTGATCCTCTTTCATAAGGATCAATATCTGATCCTCTTTCATAAGGATCAATATCTGATCCTCTTTCATAAGGATTAATATCTGATCCTCTTTCACAAGGATTAATATCTGATCCTCTTTCATAAGGATCAATATCTGATCATCTTTCATAAGGATTAATATCTGATCATCTTTCATAAGGATCAATATCTGATCATCTTTCATAAGGATTAATATCTGATTATCTTTCACAAGGATCAATATCTGATCCTCTTTCATAAGGATTAATATCTGATTATCTTTCACAAGGATCAATATCTGATCCTCTTTCACAAGGATTAATATATGATCCTCTTTCACAAGGTTTAATATCTGATTCTCTTTCACAAGGATCAATATCTGATCCTCTTTCACAAGGATTAATATCTGATCCTCTTTCACAAGGATTAATATCTGATTCTCTTTCTCAAGGATCAATATCTTAACCTCTTTCTCAAGGATTAATATCTGATCCTCTTTCACAAGGATCAATATCTGATCCTCTTTCACAAGGATCAACATCTGATTCTCTTTCACAAGGATCAATATCTGATCCTCTTTCACAAGGATCAATATCTGATTCTCTTTCACAAGGATCAATATCTGATCCTCTTTCACAAGGATCAATATCTGATCCTCTTTCACAAGGATCAACATCTGATTCTCTTTCACAAGGATTAATATCTGATCCTATTTCACAAGGATCAATATCTGATCCTATTTCACAAGGATTAATATCTGATCCTATTTCACAAGGATCAATATCTGATCCTATTTCACAAGGATTAATATCTGATCCTATTTCACAAGGATCAATATCTGATCCTCTTTTACACAAGAAAGAATGCTTTTGTCATCATATTAAATCAGAAATAAGTCTTCCCATCAAGTGTTTGTCTGTGGGGGTAAGGAAGGCACCTGTCATGAGTCACAACAAAACTGGAAGCTGCCAGCAACACAAAACTGATAACTTTCATCAGAATCAGTGAACCAGGAGCTTCAAGGCCCTACTCCACCTCTTCACAGTGCCTCTAGTAACAGACTAACCATAGTCTGACCAGCTGAGTATGGATCAAGGGAGGGCGACCTGGTACTCAAAAATGCAGTGCTGAAGTTGGATGTGGTGTGCATCTAACGAAGACACAATTGGTTGGGAAGAAAAATAATGTAGGGCGTGGTTCCTAGGTAACAAGACAGGGACAGATCTAGAATAATGTGGTTTCAAGACATCAAGGAGACTTTGAACATGACAACAGAAATGGGAGATCTTGCTAGAGACAGAGATTCTTTCAAGGAGGCTGTGATGAATGCAATGTTCTGTGGGAGATCTAGCTAGAGACATTCTTTCAGACAGGCTGTGGTGAATGCCACAGTCTGTGGGAGATCTGGCTAGAGACATTCTTTCAGACAGGCTGTGGTGAATGCAATGGTCTGTAGGAGATCTAGCTAGAGACATTCTTTCAGACAGGCTGTGGTGAATGCAATGGTCTGTAGGAGATCTAGCTAGAGACATTCTTTCAAGCAGGCTGTGGTGAATGCAATGGTCTGTAGGAGATCTAGCTAGAGACATTCTTTCAAGCAGACTGTGGTGAATGCAATGGTCTGTAGGAGATCTAGCTAGAGACATTCTTCAGACAGGCTGTGGTGAATGCAACAGTCTGTAGGAGATCTAGCTAGAGACTTTCTTTCAGACAGGCTGTGGTGAATGCATCGGTCTGTTGGAGATCTAGCTAGAGACTTTCTTTCAGACAGGCTGTGGTGAATGCAACGGTCTGTTGGAGATCTAGCTAGAGACATTCTTCAGACAGGCTGTGGTGAATGCAACGGTCTGTTAGAGATCTAGCTAGAGACATTCTTTCAGACAGGCTGTGATGAATACAACGGTCTGTAGGAGATCTGGCTAGAGACATTCTTCAGACAGGCTGTGATGAATACAACGGTCTGTAGGAGAGCTGGCTAGAGACATTCTTTCAGACAGGCTGTGATGAATACAACAGTCTGTAGGAGATCTGACTAGAGACATTCTTTCAGACAGGCTGTGATGAATACAACATTCTGTGGAAGATCTTCAAACAACCAGGCAAACTTACAAGAAAGGTGGAAGTGAGGTTTTGATCAGTTTTGAGTCATTTATCTTTTGCAACCCTCAGAATACAAGTTCTAGCCAACTGTCCAGATGAGACAGAAACTGGCTTGATGTAATAATCCTTCTCTCTTCCATAATCAACTATCGTTTTCAGCATTTTACAATTTAACTGATTAATTTAAAGGTTAATTTTAATATTATCTAAATTCAGGAGAAGATGGTCATATGTTGGCCATGTGGTGAGAAGAGACAATTAGAGAGGAAGGTGGTCATGTTGGCCATTTGATGAGAAGAGACAACAAGAGAGGAAGGTGGTCATGTTGGCCATGTGATGAGAAGAGACAACAAGAGAAGAAGGTGGTCATATGTTGGTCATGATGAGAAGAGACAAGATAAGAAGGTGGTCATACATTGGCCATGTGATGAGAAGTGACAGCAAGAAAAGAAGGTGTCATATGTTGGCCATGTGATGACAAGAGACAACAAGAGAAGAAGGTGGTCATATGTTGGCCATGTGATGACAAGAGACAGCAAGAAAAGAAGGTGGTCATATGTTGGCCATGTGATGACAAGAGACAGCAAGAAAAGAAGGTGGTCATACATTGGCCATGTAATTAGAAGTGACAAGAAGAAAAGAAGGTGGTCATATGTTGGCCATGTGATGAGAAGAGACAGCAAGAGAAGAAGGTGGTCATATGTTGGCCATGTTATGACAAGAAACAGCAAGAAAAGAAGGTGGTCATATGTTGGCCATGTGATGACAAGAGACAGCAAGAAAAGAAGGTGGTCATATGTTGGCCATGTGATGACAAGAGACAACAAGAGAAGAAGGTGGTCATATGTTGGCCATGTGATGACAAGAGACAGCAAGAAAAGAAGGTGGTCATATGTTGGCCATGTGATGACAAGAGACAGCAAGAAAAGAAGGTGGTCATATGTTGGCCATGTGATGACAAGAGACAGCAAGAAAAGAAGGTGGTCATATGTTGGCCATGTGATGACAAGAGACAGCAAGAAAAGAAGGTGGTCATATGTTGGCCATGTGATGACAAGAGACAGCAAGAAAAGAAGGTGGTCATATGTTGGCCATGTGATGAGAAGTGACAGCAAGAAAAGAAGGTGGTCATATGTTGGCCATGTGATGAGAAGTGACAGCAAGAAAAGAAGGTGGTCATATGTTGGCCATGTGATGAGAAGAGACAACAAGAGAAGAAGGTGGTCACATGTTGGTCATGTGATGAGAAGAGACAACAAGAGAAGAAGGTGGTCATATGTTGGTCATGTGATGAGAAGAGACAGCAAGAAAAGAAGGTGGTCATATATTGGCCATGCGATGAGAAGAGACAACAAGAAAAGAAGGTGGTCATATATTGGCCATGTGATGAGAAGAGACAACAAGAGAAGAAGGTGGTCACATGTTGGTCATGTGATGAGAAGAGACAACAAGAGAATCTCAAAGCAAGCCTTGAAATGCAAACCAGAGGGTAAAAGGAAAAGAGTCCGACCTTGAAAAACTCTAAAAAAGTACGCTGAGATGAGAAGCAACAACAGCAGTCATCAATTTCTTTGACAAGGTTGAGAGACTTGCCCAGTGCAGTTGTAAACGAAATTGTAAGAATGTCAGGTAATAAGGGGAGTAGGGACAATGTGGAGAGAGTTAAGAAATGCTGTATGTGTAGGGAAGTGACATTCCCAAGAAGTTTCAGTGAACTGTTTTTGGAAGGGTAGAGAGGAGAGTCTTGTGATAGTAGAGACAGGTGTAAAACATGGGAAGTGAGTAGAGAGGAGAGTCTCGTGATAGTAGAGACAGGTGTCAAACATGGGGAAGTGAGTAGAGAGGAGAATCTCGTGATAGTAGAGACAGGTGTCAAACATGGGGAAGTGAGTAGAGAGGAGAGTCGAGTCTCATGATTGTAGAGATAGGTGTCAAACGTGGGGAAGTGAGTAGAGAGGAAAGTCTCGTGATAGCAGAGACAGGTGTCAAACATGGGGAAGTGAGTAGAGAGGAGAGTCTCATGATAGTAGAGACAGGTGTCAAACATGGGGAAGTGAGTAGAGAGGAGAGTCTCATGATAGTAGAGACAGGTGTCAAACATGGGGAAGTGAGTAGAGAGGAGAGTCTCATGATAGTAGAGACAGGTGTCAAACATGGGGAAGTGAGTAGAGAGGAGAGTCTCATGATAGTAGAGACAGGTGTCAAACATGGGGAAGTGAGTAGAGAGGAGAGTCTCATGATAGTAGAGACAGGTGTCAAACATGGGGAAGTGAGTAGAGAGGAGAGTCTCATGATAGTAGAGACAGGTGTCAAACATGGGGAAGTGAGTAGAGAGGAGAGTCTCGTGATAGTAGAGACAGGTGTCAAACATGGGGAAGTGAGTAGAGAGGAGAGTCTCGTGATAGCAGAGACAGGTGTCAAACATGGGGAAATGAGTAGAGAGGAGAGTCTCATGATAGTAGAGACAGGTGTCAAACATGGGGAAGTGAGTAGAGAGGAGAGTCTCATGATAGTAGAGACAGGTGTCAAACATGGGGAAGTGAGTAGAGAGGAGAGTCTCATGATAGTAGAGACAGGTGTCAAACATGGGGAAGTGAGTAGAGAGGAGAGTCTCATGATAGTAGAGACAGGTGTCAAACATGGGGAAGTGAGTAGAGAGGAGAGTCTCATGATAGTAGAGACAGGTGTCAAACATGGGGAAGTGAGTAGAGAGGAGAGTCTCATGATAGTAGAGACAGGTGTCAAACATGGGGAAGTGAGTAGAGAGGAGAGTCTCATGATAGTAGAGACAGGTGTCAAACGTGGGGAAGTGAGTAGAGAGGAGAGTCTCGTGATAGCAGAGACAGGTGTCAAACATGGGGAAGTGAGTAGAGAGGAGAGTCTCATGATAGTAGAGACAGGTGTCAAACATGGGGAAGTGAGTAGAGACAGATGACAAACATGGGGAGTTGAGTAAATAGAGGGGAAAGATGAATGTGAAATAGAAGGGATAACGTTAAGAGAATCAATTGGATGGGAAATTAAGGAAGTGGTTGTTGATTGGCTGAGGGGCGAGAGATTTAAGGGCCTGTAGAGGGGGAGAGAGAAACTTACCAAGAGAGAAGATACACATGTTAGCTAGAGAGTGGCCGTGCCATGAGGGCATAAGGCTCAGTTAGTTGTAACTGGGCACATGCTCTGTGATAAGAGAGAAATAGATAAGTGGAACATTCTAGCAGAGGAACTCACAATGACTGATGAGAAAGATAGCATAATGGGAGACATGTCAATGACTAGATAGTAACAGTAAAGTGAACCTAGTTATCAGGAAGACTCAGAGGGCTATAGAAGTCAGATACCCTAGAAGAGAACTCCCACGAGGAGAGCAGCATTGAGGCTGTTGTAGAATTACTTTTCAAGAATGGGTTGAGATCAATATAACCAGCCAATATTGTTAAGAGGAGAGGCAATGGTGTGTATGAGAAGAGTGCAGTGTATAGTGAGACCCAGAACCATGTGTACTTAGTTTTACTTGGAGACCCAAGCGGGAATGTTAAACTGCTGGGTTCTTTATTATTAAGGATTTGTTATAGTGGTCTCTATCAATAAAGTCTTAAGATGTTTAGGTCAGAGAGACTTGTGTGTACCATGAAACGTGGTAGAACACAAGACAAATAGATAGACAGACTGACTGATTGAATTGATTGATTTAGGACTGCAGTACTCTAAGCACCCTAAAAACACAAATGTGGCAGACAGAAAAACACAAATATGGCCCACAGAAAAACACAGATATGGCCAACAGAAAAACACAAATATGGCCCACAGAAAAACACAGATATGGCCAACAGAAAAACACAAATATGGCCGACAGAAACAGCCCTACATGATGCTATGTGGGACTGGTGATGATTTCAAACACATCATCTTGTTCATGATCCAAGCTGGTCTAAATGCATAGCAGTATCTGATGGCTCAAGAAGAATTCATTTATTGAATTCCTACATCTAGTATTTTTTTAATCTGATGTGTTATTTTAAATATTTGTTGCAGCTCCCAGAGTCTTCCCTATTGCCTACAACTTGTTGAGACCATTTTTGAGTGAGGAAACCCACAGGAAAGTTGTCGTTTGTGGCTGTAAGTTCATTCTGTGCCAACACAATCAAATATAAAATTCTTTTTTCAAGTTTCATTTAGAATTCTTCTGACATCTTTTAAGTATTATTTAGAACTCTTTCCTACATCTTTCAACTGTCATTTAGAACTCTTCTTACATATTTCAAGTGTTGTTTAAAACTCTTCTTACATCTTTCAAGTGTCATTTAGAACTCTTCTTATATCTTTCAACTGTCATTTAGAACTCTTTCCTACATCTTTTAAGTATCATTTAGAACTTTACTTACATTTTTCAAGTGTCATTTAGAACTCTTCTTATATATTTCAAGTGTCATTTAGAACTCTTCTTACATCTTTCAAGTGTCATTTAGAACTCTTATTACATCTTTCAAGTGTCATTTAGAACTCTTTCCTACATCTTTTAAGTATCATTTTGAACTTTTCTTACATCTTTCTAGTGTCATTTATAACTTTTACATCTTTTAAGGCCCGCAGTGTATCTTATTTTAAATCTTTATTCTGGGCGAGCTTTTCGGTAAAGGAGTCATTGCCTGCTATATTTACTTCTCTTCTCAGGGTTCTTCTAATTGTCTCTCTTGATAAGCTCTTTTGATTTTTCATGTTGTTTCCCATGTGCAGGGCTAGTTTTCTAATTCTCAAACTGCTCCTTCTCATCACATGGTTAAATATGCCAATTGTCTCTTAATTTTATGAGGTTTCGCCAGCTTCTTGTAAGGTTGATTTCATTCTGCCTCCGACTGTATCTTCAAACCATATTGTTCCCTCTTATGCCTTTTCCCAGCCTTAAATGGGTACCGGATATTTTCTGGGAAAGTAAAGCAGCATGGGCATAATACCGACCACATTACCCCAAAAATCATGTGCTGAAGGTCGGTAAAATTTATGGTCACTAACACCATATTCCCTATACGCCACTTGGCGTGACGGGGCACTTTACTTTTTTTCTTTACTCATACTTTTTATGTGTGTGGATTTCCGGCTAATATGGTGGATAGGTGGCAGGAACCATTGAGGCTCAGTCTGAAAAGTGTCTTTGTTGCAGTTTCCTCATTTTCCAAGTCTGGCTTGCTGCTGGAGCTATTGAGTTTGCTGCTCTGTGCACAACGTGTGCTGTGTTTTTCATCCGGATCGTGTTTCGATATTCAGATTGTTTGCGATGAATGATGATATCGTATGATGAAGGACAGTTCAGCTGCATTCACTTTTAGTGCCGCTTACAGTTCTGTAGACATGATTAAACTACTTTTAGTTCTTCTTGACTAATTACTACATTGATGTAGACATGATTAAACTACTTTTAGTTCTTCTTGACTAATTACTACATTTCTGTAGACATTATTAAACTACTTTTAGTTCTTCTTGACTAATTACTACATTGATGTAGACATGATTAAACTACTTTTAGTTCTTCTTGACTAATTACTACATTTCTGTAGACATGATTAAACTACTTTTAGTTCTTCTTGACTAATTACTACATTTCTGTAGACATTATTAAACTACTTTTAGTTCTTCTTGACTAATTACTACAGTTCTGTAGACATGATTAAACTACTTTTCGTTCTTCTTGACTAATTACTACAGTTCTGTAGACATGATTAAACTACTTTTAGTTCTTCTTGACTAACTACTACAGTTCTGTAGACATGATTAAACTACTTTTAGTTCTTCTTGACTAATTACTACAGTTCTGTAGACATGATTAAACTACTTTAGTTCTTGACTAATTACTACAGTTCTATAGACATGATTAAACTACTTTTAGTTCTTGACTAATTACTACAGTTCTATAGACATTATTAAACTACTTTTAGTTCTTGACTAATTACTACAGTTCTGTAGACATGATTAAACTACTTTTAGTTCTTGACTAATTACTACAGTTCTATAGACATGATTAAACTACTTTTAGTTCTTGACTAATTACTACAGTTCTATAGACATGATTAAACTACATTTAGTTCTTGACTAATTACTACAGTTCTATAGACATGATTAAACTACTTTTAGTTCTTGACTAATTACTACAGTTCTATAGACATGATTAAACTACATTTAGTTCTTGACTAATTACTCCAGTTCTGTAGACATGATTAGATACGACCAAACAACTTGATGATTTAGACTTTGCTGATGACATAGCTCTCCTTTCACACAACCATCAACAGATGCAGGATAAAATGAGCATACTTGATGAGAGATCACAACAGCTGGGACTGAAAATAAACAGAGATAAGACCAAAATTATGAGAATTAATGCAGTTGGCAGTAACCAAATAACAATAGGAGAAATACCTCTACTAGGCGGTCAATCTTATATATATATATATATATATATATTGGCAGTAATATAGACAAAGAAGGATGAACAGAAAACGATACCAAAATAAGAATATCTGAAGCAAGAGGAGCATTCGTTGCACTGGGAAACATATGGAAGTCCAAAGAAATTTTATTAAAAACAAAAATTGAAATTTTCAAGTCCAATGTTAAGTCAATATTATTATATGTCTGTGAAACATGGAGAACAACAAAAATGACAATCATGAAGATACAAACCTTCATTAATAGATGCTTGTGCACAATAAAAGGATGGAAATGGCAGGACAAAATCACTAACATAGAATTATGGAAACGTACCAGTCAAATACCAGTGGATAAAGAGATACAGCGAAGGCGATGGCGCTGGGTAGGACACACACTATGGAAAACAACTGAGAGTATTACACAAGAGGCACTTTTTTGGAATCCCCAAGGAAAAATACAAAGAGGAAGACCAAAATATTCTTGGAGAAGACAGATGGAAGCAGATAAGATAATAATGGGGAAGACATGGAATGATCTTAAAAGTATGGCAAGAAACAGAACAGCTTTGAAAGTGTTTGTTGAAGACCTATGCTCCACAGGGAGCTGAAAAGGTAGAAGAAGAAGAGCAGACATAATTAAACTACTTTTCATTCTTCTTGATTGTTGTTAGGGATAGAGACGTACTTCTTGATTAACTACTGCAACTAGAAGACATGATGAACTTAGCTGTGACTGCAGCTGTCTGTTTTCTAACCCTACAGCAAATTACAAAGAGATTCTCCTACAGCACATAGATGCTGACCAACTGCCAAAAAAGTGGGGTGGAAACTGCGTGGATCCTGACGGAGACCCAAGATGTCCCTCCAAGGTAGGTTTTTGGCAGTTTCTTTTTTCTTTTACTTCACGGCTCTTTGTTTTTTTTTTTATCCCAAAGTCACATTTTGGTTCTAATCTTGGAAATGAGGAGGGGGGGCGCGCTGATTGGTCTCGAGGCAAGATGCCGGCCTCGTGACAGAGAGGTTGTGGGTTCAAATCCCAGCTGCACCAGTTGGGGATTTTTATTTATTATTTCTCTCTGCGGCAGCCACCCCTGGTCTCAGCAGCGAGGCCTGGATTAAAACATCAATTACTCACAGGCGAAAAAAATATGAGTACCTCTGAGGACGGAGTTATCTGCCCGTGTGGCGAGAGACCCCTGTGCACATGGCTGCCAGGGAAAAATGGATTAACACGCAAAATTCAGTTCCTAGTCTCTAGGGACTTCATCAGAGGTAAAAGCTAGCGAATGCAAAAAAAAAAAAAAAAATAATAATCTTGGAAATTGTGCAGCGTTTATGGGTGAAGATGTCCAGAGAGGCTAGTACAATCCCATCATTTTTAAAACTGATATTTTGTTGGAGTGGTTTCAATTTGTGACACCAGATACAAAACGTGACATTCTAGCTAAACTCAATATTTATTTATGACTGATCATCATCACATGCCATACCAGTTGGCGTAGGCGATCATGTCCCTCCACAATCTTCTATCTACAGTGCATCGTATCAGTTCTGTTGTTGACTACTTTTTTTTCATGCCATAACACCAAGCTATCCAGTACTTTCTCTCTTTGTCGTCCGCGATCTCTCTTTCCTTTTATTTTGCCAGTTGTAACCAAGTATTCCAACTTTCCTCTTCTCATGATGTGCTCGAAAAATGTTGATTGTTTCTTTCTGTTTTTTAGGAGCTGCCTTTTTGTGTTGGCCTATTTGAGAACTTTCTCATTGGTCTTTTTAGCTGTCCAGGGAACTTTCAACATTCTTCTGAGAAATCCCATCTCTGTGGCCTCTAATCGTCTTTTCATTTGTTTGTCTACTGTCCATGATTCGCTTCCATAGGTCAGAATTGGTTCTATATAGCACCGATGAACTCTCTTTCTCATTTTTATCGACATAGATTTGTTGCATAAGATATTTTTCATTTTCTGAAATGCTATTTTGGCCTGAGCTATTCTGCTTTTTATTTCCATGGTGCATCTCCCATCTGATGTTATTATTGTGCCCAAGTATTTCAAACGTTGCACTTGTTTCACATTTGTCATGTTTATTTTCATGCTGCATGATGGTGATGATTGTTTCTTCAATGTGACCATTACTTCTGTTTTCTTACTATTCAGACTGAGACCTTTCTTGTTGCTTTCTTTTACTATTATGTCTATCATTTCTTGTAGTTCATTCCCTGTCTCTGCTATTAAGACTGTGTCACCCGCATATCGCAAATTATTTATGTTGTGACCGTTGACTTCAATTCCTTATTTGTCTACTATTGATCTCATAATATGATCACTGTAAAGTGAAAACAAATCCGGCTACAGAACACAGCCTTGTCTGACTCCTTGTTTTGTAAGTTGAAATTGTCCTGTTTGGTTGTTAATTTGTACATGTTTTTTATGATTCGCAGTTCTTCGGAGATACTCCTATTTTTTTAGTCGATGAGTAATTGACGTTTCAAGCCGGGCCTCGTTGCTGAGGCCAGGGGTGGTTATCGCAGAGAGAAATTATAAATAAAAATTCCAACTGGTGCAGCCAGGATTTGAACTTACAACCTCTCTGTCTCGAGGCCAGCATCTTGCCTCGAGACCAACCAGTTCCAATTCAAATCTGTATTTGATGGTACAAAATTCCTTGTCCAACTGTCATCATGACCTAGATCTCCCCCATCAGCTATTTGAGGGACACGCCCCTCTCTCTGACTATCGATCTAGCTCAAGATCTATAAAGTTCAAGATTCTCCTCATCACTCGAACTCTCACTGTCTGTGCCACTTGAACTGGAAACATATTTTTTATGAAAATCTGACTCCACAAAGTCTAAATCAACCAAAGTTTTGATCTCCTGTTGGAATGTGAAAAGCCTAGACCTACTTCACTTTCCTGTTGAAGAGCTTGGTTCATCAGCCGCTCGTTTCATTGTCAATTTTCAGAATTTTTCCACGTCAAACTACACAAAGTCAATTCAAACACACGGGGGCAGACATTTGCAATGGCTAACCATGAGGTTTGACCACAATTGGTTGATTATTTTTAGTTTGTGACACATTGTACGCAAAGTACCAAAAATTAGGTACAGCAGTATAGCAGCACATTCAGAAATTACCTAAAACTTGGTACAGCAGTCTGGTAGGGTTAAGTTCTTACAGAAGACTTATTTTTAAAAACAATTAGTAACTATACTTTACCAAGACTAACCATTACCATACTTCTAACTTTCAACTGGTTGGTGTCACAAGACTACACCCACGCATGTATACTGAGTGATTCGATGAGCATGGTAAAAAAAAAGTGGAGGCGGGCTCTGTACGCATGCAATGGTTGGAGTCATTGAAGAGGTCAAAAATGTGTACGGTCACCTTTGTCTATGTCCCTGGACATGCGGGAGTACGGGGAAATGAAAGAGTGGACAGGTTGGCTAGCTGCGCTGTCGTTGAGGACGGTCAACCAATGGATCGGGCGGACATCATCAATGCCCTCCAAGATGTGGGAAGAGCACAGGACTTTGACAAACACAAATCCACGTCACTCCTTCGGATGATAAAGATGGGAGTTAAGATGGGCACAGCCAGAAATGAGAAACTTAGTGGGCGTGTAAGAAGACTTATCAACCAACACAGAACTGGAATCGTCAGTCGCTGGACAATACAGGACTTGCTGAGGAGGGGATCTGAGCACCTATGGATATGTTCGGGGTGCAATGATGATGACCCGCAAATAAATCAATAACTTTACCAATGTTTAAAAAACTTTGATCATCTGTGCACTACACTATAACAAAGGACACAATTAAAAGTTAGGTAACAAGGCCCTGTTTGGCACCATGTATGATATTTTCTATATGCTTAGCAAGAATTGGAGGGGACCTTTTTATTGTATTTTGCAGGTTGTAACAGGAGGTAATGATATTTCTGAACTGTTTGTTGTATTTGCAGGTTGTAACAGGAGGTAATTGACAATCATGAAGATATAGACTTTCATTAATGGATGCTTACGCAGAATCAAATGATGGAAATGGCAGGACAAAATCACTAACATAGAATTAGGGAAATGTACCAGTCAAACACCAGTGAATAAAGAGATACAGCGAAGACGATGGTGCTGGATAGGACACACACTGTGGCAGCGAACTGAGAGTATTACACAACAGGCCCTTTTTTTTTGGAATCCCCAGGGGAAAAGACAAAGAGGAAGACCAAGGAATTCTTGGAGAAGACAGATAGAAGCAGAGATGAAGATAATGGGGAAGACATGGAATGATCTTAAAAGAATGGCAAAAAACAAAACGACTTGGAAAGTGTTTGTTGAAGACCTATGCTCCACTGGGAGCTAAAAAGATAGAAGAAGAAAAACAGGAGGTAATGGTATTTATGAACTGTTTGTTGTATTTGCAGGTCGTGCCAGGTGGTGATATACCTGAGTCCTACTACCATCAGAATGAGTTAGCTGATCTTACAGGCTTCACCGAGGTGTCTATAGGACGTGGTTCTTCATTACAGTTAGATTTTGTTATTGACAAAGCTAACAGTGCAATACGGTATTTCCCTTTTTTTTTTTAATCCATACCTAAGTGTTTTTAACTTTTCCTATGTGTTTTTATCTTCTCTTAAGTGTTTTTAACTGTTCCTAAGTGTTTTTATCTTCTCTGTCATGGACGAAACAGTGCAGCTGTGGAATATGCGATTGCGTAAAATTGGCATGTCATAGCCAGAGAGGTGGCCTCACTATTAGATGTTAGCCATGGATCAGCTCATCACATTATTCATGACTACTTGAAATTCCGGAAAAAAAAAAGTGTGCAAAATGGTTACTAGAGCGGCAGTGCATGAGTGACTGTGCACCCACCCTTTAGAATTCTTTTTCACTGGTACTGTGTACTTGTCATGCACTAGCAAAGTGCATTGAACTGTAGTAAAAAAGTAGTAAAGTACCCCCGTCACGCCAAGTGGCATATAGGGAATATGGTGTTAGTGACCATCAATTTTACAGACTTCGGCACATGATTTTTGGGGTAATGTGGTCGGTATTACGCCCGTGCCGCTTTACTTTCCCAGAAAAAAATCTGATACCCATTAAAGACTGGGTGAACTGGAAGCTGTCGGTTGGGATCAGACCCTACCTCTTGTCCGTTGTAGGCCAGTTCACTGACCACTGAGCTATCGTGGCTCCCTCTAGAGTTGTAGAGGGAGGCTATATTGTACAGTTAAAATGTATATCTATCTTTAGATACAGAAATTGACACCCTCATTGGTAAAGCTGCTACCACCTTCACCCATCTTTCTAGGCTCATTTGGCAAAACAGCAAACTGACAATTAAAACAAAGGCCGGAGTTTACAATGCCTGCATTATTAGTACCCTCCTGTATAGCAGTGAATCTTGGACAACTTATGCAAAACAGAAGAGAAGGCTAAATGCATTCCATATGCGATGTCTACGCCATATACTTGGTATCACCTGGAAGGATAAAGTGACAAACGTGGAGGTCATGACTCACACAGGCCTCCTGAACATATACACGCTGCTCAAACAATGTAGGTTACGTTGGCTTGGCCACGTACACAGTATGAAAGATGGCCACATATCAAAAGAATTAGTTTATGGACAACTAGCTGATGGCAAAAGGACTAAGGGAGCGCCCAAAACTTTATTTGTAAACGTGACTTGAAGACAACATAAATCCTGCAAACTGGGAGAAGAATTGATTGCAGACCGCAATCTTTGGAAACACATGCTAAAGCTCCAACTCAAACGAGAAGCACATGAATTTATAGAAAAAGAGAATACACTGTGAAAGAAAAGAAAAAATAACATTTCTAAGGGCGCTAAAAAATCCATAGTCAACTATGACTGATGGAGACTACCAAATGTACCAAATATATAATGTATATTTTTAGTATATTTTTAATAAATATATGTAATACAGTCGAACCTGTCTAAGGCGACCATTCACGGGACTTTCAAAAACTGGTCCCATAGGACAGGTGGTCCTGCCTCACAGGTTTCACATAATAAATAGAGCGATAAAAAAATTTTTATCCTAAGCACTATGAAAACTAACCTGCAAATCAGCGTAATCCATGAGTAGAACATAGTGCACATGTCGGTCTACAATAGCCACTGGTTGGACACTTTTCATAAAACACGATAGTTAAACACACAAAAATAAAACACACATACACAGATTCCACTTATACTGTACATGTATCACTTTTGACTTGAAAAAAAATCCAATATGGTATCTCGGATAATTTAGAAGTCCAGTCAGCCGCAGCACTCATATCTGAATCACCGACTTCGCCACATTGCTTACCAAACACAAGATTGTGTCTTTTAATGAAGGCCTCTAACCAGCCGTTCGATGCTTTAAAGACTGAGTTTTCCAATTCTTTTGCAAACTGTAAAGCTCGTTCTTTGATCATCGGCCCAGATAACGGAATTTTTCGTGCAAGTGCTGATTGACACCATTTCCAACAAAGTGTATTTATGTCTTCATTTCCCGTTTTCCTGCTATTCCTTCTTTTCATACTTGGTGCATTATTTTCAAAGTCATTCATATACTCGGCTTTTCTCTTTAACGTACGTAAAATCTGTGTCTTTCCCACTCCAAACTGTTCTGCCAATAATCGCGAACTTTTTCCTTGCTGATTTTGTCGAATCACTGATATTCGTTCTTCCAGCGTTAATGCTTTTGGTTTTACACTTTTGACACTGGCCATTTCCTATATTGTGTGTAACACTTTTAAAATCCACAAAAATAATTCACTGAGATACTGTACATGTACGTGAATACACTCTAAGCGGGCAATGACTAATTCTTTAGTTAATTCCTGTAATTTATACGGGCCACGCAATGGTCTACTCTGGTCTAGACGGAACCGCGAAGTGATGTCACTTCACGAATCATAGATCTCTGTCTGCCGTGTTTCTCACACCAGTATTGACTGATAAACGTAACACGTCCCACTGTAATCTGGGACTCACTAAATACGGGAAAACTTCAACACCTGTAGACACCTGTGTCGATCGTTTATGGCTCCCAGCGAGACGGAGGACTGGCTGGTCAGTGTATCGTTATCAGTGTTACCCGTGTGTCGTAAACGGGATAAATAACATTGGCGGCGGTTAATTAGCCTGGTCTCTGGTCGCGTCATACGGTGAGCGCCGTAATCAGTGTTAGCATATAGTAAAAAACTCGGGGAAATTGTAGACCCGGTCCTATAACCAGGGAAACGCTTTAAACAGGTGGTCCTAAGACCAGGTTCGACTGTATATGCTTGTTATCTTTGTGGATCCCAGGCCATGCTATGGAGTTCATGCACTTGGGTCAGGTTTCTCTTCTGATTTTCTTGAGGGGGATATCAGAGCACCTATGGGCTTGTCTGGTGTGCAGTGATCATGATCCTAACAATAATAACTTTGTTCTAAATAAAAATATAGTTTGTCATTGAATGCACTTTGAATAAAAAAAAGTAACGTGCCCCTGTCACGCCAAGTGGCGTATAGGGAATATGGTGTTAGTGACCATAAATTTTACAGACCTTTGGCACATGATTTTTGGGGTAATGTGGTCGGTATCATACTAAAAAACATCAGAAAGAAACAACATTTTTCGGGCACATAATGAGAAGAGGAAAGTTGGAATACTTGGTTACAACTGGGAAAATAAAAGGAAAGAGATATTGCAGACGACAACGAGAGAAAATACTGGAATGCTTGGTGTCATGGCATGGAAAACAGTCAACAACAGAACTGATACGATGCACTGTAGATAGAAGATTGTGGGAGGACATGATCGCCTATGCCAACCGGTATGGCACATGATGATGATGATTATACCCGTGCCGCTTTACTTTCCCAGAAAAAATCCAGTACCCATTAAAGGCAGGGTGAACCGGAAGCCGTCGGTTGGGATCAAACTCTACCTCTTGTCCTTTGTAGTCCAGTTCACTAACCACTGAGCTATCGTGGTTCCCGCACTTTGAATATATAATATATTAATTAATGTATTATATCATATGGCCCTTTTCGTCTTGTCAGACGGTCTAGTGGAGACTATTGTGTATTTTTTGTAGGTTTTGTTTTTGTCGAACAGCTTCTCTCGTGGCCAATCCTACCAATGTTTGACAAACACACGCGGTCACAGAATGAACAAGTCAGGCCCACTGATCCACAGGGTTTTCCATCCTTTTTCATGAGTCTTTTCTCTGCTATGTTTTGCCATAGTACAGCCTCAAATGATGTTATTCCATTTTTTAATACAGGCTTTCCATGATGTGCGATCACTAGCTAGATGTTCCCAGTCATTTTCACAGATGGAGATGTTATTCACCGATGATTTATAAATATTTTTATATCGTATTGTATTGAAATAAACAGAAACATTATTCCAGAACTCAGATACGCAGATGACATAGTCTTCTCAAATAGTGCAACAGCATTAAAAGATACGACTGAGTGTATTAAAAAAAAAAAAGCAAAGAAGAGCAAAACCACTAACTAAACATACAGAAGACTAAGATAATGTCCATCGACAAAACAAAAATCCAATCCAAAATCATTATCAACAGTGAAGAACTTGAAATTGTAACAAACTATGAATATCTGGGATCTGTAGTAACTAACAATGGAGACTGCCAGAAAGAGATCAAAAGGAGATTAGCAATAGCAACACAATAATTAAACACCATAAAGAACATGTGGCACATTACTTTGTAAGGCGGTAAAATTAAAATTAGTGAGGACGTGTATCTTCCCCAATAGCAGCATATGGTTGTGAAACATTGAACACTCTCACAAATAGCAAAAAAGAAAATTGATTTATTCAAAACAAAATGGTACAGAAAAGTCCTTAAGATAACTTGGATAATGAAAAAGAGCAATGAAGATATATTAAAAGATTTAAACATTAAAAATGAACTGGCTTATAAACAGCATTCTACAGGAGAAATTAAAATACTATGGCCACATCTAAGGACACAGTGACTGGATAGAACAATAATGGAAGGTAAGGTTCCTGGAAGATGCATCAGGAATATACCGAGGAGAAGATAGTTTCAAGACATCAAAGAGAACTTGAACATGGCAGCAGAAGTTGGAGATCTGGCTAGAGACAGGGATTCTTTCAGATGTGCTGTTGTGAATGCAACGTTATGTGGGAGATTTGGTTAGAGACAGAGATGTCTTCAGACAGGCTGTGATGAGTGCAATGTTCTGTGGGAGATCTGCTAAAGGTAGAGATTCTTTCAGACTTGCTGTAATGAGTGCAATGTTCTGTGGGAGATCTGCTAAAGGTAGAGATTCTTTCAGACTTGCTGCGATGAGTGCAATGTTCTGTGGGAGATCTGCTAAAGGTAGAGATTCTTTCAGACTTGCTGCGATGAGTGCAATGTTCTGTGGGAGATCTGCTAAAGGTAGAGATTCTTTCAGACTTGCTGTAATGAGTGCAATGTTCTGTGGGAGATCTGCTAAAGGTAGAGATTCTTTCAGACTTGCTGTAATGAGTGCAATGTTCTGTGGGAGATCTGCTAAAGGTAGAGATTCTTTCGGACTTGCTGTAATGAGTGCAATGTTCTGTGGGAGATCTGCTAAAGGTAGAGATTCTTTCAGACTTGCTGTAATGAGTGCAATGTTCTGTGGGAGATCTGCTAAAGGTAGAGATTCTTTCAGACTTGCTGTGATGAGTGCAATGTTCTGTGGGAGATCTGCTAAAGGTAGAGATTCTTTCAGACTTGCTGCGATGAGTGCAATGTTCTGTGGGAGATCTGCTAAAGACAGAGATTCTTTCAGACTTGCTGTGATAAATGCAATGTTCTGTGGCTAGAGATGAAGATTATTTCAGACAGGCTGTGGTGAGTGCAACTTTCAGTAGGAGATCCATTTATAGATTGAGATTCTACAAGATAGGCTGTGATGAGCACGAAGTTGTATGGGAGATCTGGCTAGAGACAGAGATTCTTTCAGACATGCTGTGGTGAGTAAAACGTTCTGTGGGAGATCTGGCTAGAGACAGAGATTCTTTCAGACGGGCTGTGGTGAGTAAAACGTTCTGTGGGAGATCTGGCTAGAGACAGAGATTCTTTCAGACGTGCTGTGGTGAGTAAAACGTTCTGTGGGAGATCTGGCTAGAGACAGAGATTCTTTCAGACGTGCTGTGGTGAGTAAAACGTTCTGTGGGAGATCTGGCTAGAGACAGAGATTCTTTCAGACGTGTGGTGAGTAAAACGTTCTGTGGGAGATCTGGCTACAGATGAAGATTCGGACCTTGGTAGAGTTAAAAGTTTGTTTCTTTTGTGGGTGAAATGAAAACTCAGACCCAAACACTTTGTGGTGACTACACTGGTCAAGTGGCCTTTATTCTCTGGTTATATAATAAGTTCCCCTGGCAAACACCAGAAATGAATTAATGCAGTAAAGATAACTTTTTTTTTGTCCGAGTATTGAAGCAGTGAAACCTTTTGCAATGCATCAAGGAACGACTGTAAGACTACATTGAGACATGATACTCTATGCTAGCAGGCATGGTGCATGATGATTATCGGGGGGCTTTGGTAGCCTTTTTAGGTAAACCATCAGGACTGGACTACCGATGTTCGGACAACCCGTGTTTGATTTCCGCTGGAAGCAGTGTGAGTTGTACTCGTGGTTAGAAAAAAAAATACCCCTGCTGGCAGAAATAGGTACCAGGGTAGTACTCTGGGAAAGTGAGGAATGCCGCCTCTCATCGTGAGTTTCAATGCTTGAAATTACACTATCCAGAAGTCTCCGAACACTTCTGGATAGGCAGCCGAACACATATGGGTGAAAACTCACATGCTAAGATGCAGATTCAAGTCTCGTACTTTACCTTGACCTTTATGATGGTTATAATATTTAAATTTTCAAACAAATTGTGTTTTGGGTTTCAGGTGGCAATTCAAAACTGACGGCTTTGACATCGGGTTTGGTGTGTTTCGGCGAACGACAGATCGGCGTCAGAAAGCTTGTGACATGGAAGCTGTTCTTCCATCGCAAAGGGTGAACAGTCACATGGTTCCAGAAGATGGGAGTGTCACCTGTAAACATGAAGGCATTTGTAAGTTTTAGTTTGCGAGGATTAACATGCACGAAATTGACATTAAAATTGTATAAATATTTCATCACTCAGAGCTGCAGTAAAGCCTGCGTTAAGTGGGGAAAAAATAATCACTTACAAATTATATGGTGCAGCATTATGTTTTGATTTGTGCAGCATTATGTTTTGATTTATATAATCTTCTGACTTCCGGTGAGTATGGCAGATAGGTGACAGGAACTGTTGAAGCTCTGTTTGAAAAGTGTTCCTTGTTGCAGTTTCCTCATTTTCCAATTCCAGCTTGCTGCCACAGCTATTGAATTTGGTGCTCTGTGCACACCATGAGCTGTGTATTTCATCCAGATTGTATTTCGATATTCCGATTGCTTAAGATGAAAGATGATATCGTACGATGAACGGACAGTTTTGGTACGGTTACGCCTAATGTGCTGTAGCTGCTATCTATGGGACTGCAGCTACGTTTCTTTGTTTGGGTCCTTCGATGAGATGAGATGGTAATTCGAATGATTCCACTGGCACAGGCAATTATGGATTTTAATTCATTTGCAGTGATACCGGGGCTTCGACTAACTACAACTATTATATAATCTTCATCATTTCTTCTTTCCATAATGCTCTACATTACACTCCACAGTGAGTGGCATGGATGTCCTTGTTGACTTTACCTGGCTTGAGCCAGCTCTGAGGCCTCAGCCTTGACCGATCAGATCTGACACTGTGCAACATTATAACTCAATAGATGTTCTACTATAGAACGAGGTTTTATGCATTAAAACTTTACCTGTAGAGCATCAGTACAAATTTGCCCCTCTAACGTGTCTCCACTACAAAGTGGTAGGGGAGTCTGTGTTCCCACATTACCAAGAGCTGTTCTAGTGGTATGGAGTCTTGTGTTCCCACATTACCAAGAGCTGTTCTAGTGGTAGGGGAGTCTGTGTTCCCACATTACCAAGAGCTGTTCTAGTGGTAGAGGAGTCTGTGTTCCCACATTCCCAAGAGTTGTTCTAGTGGTAGGGGAGTCTGTGTTCCCACATTCCCAAGAGTTGTTCTAGTGGTAGGGGAGTCTGTGTTCCCACATTACCAAGAGTTGTTCTAGTGGTAGGGGAGTCTGTGTTCCCACATTACCAAGAGTTGTTCTAGTAGTAGAGGAGTCTGTGTTCCCACATTCCCAAGAGCTGTTCTAGTGGTAGAGGAGTCTGTGTTCCCACATTACCAAGAGCTGTTCTAGTGGTAGAGGAGTCTGTGTTCCCACATTACCAAGAGCTGTTCTAGTGGTAGGGGAGTCTGTGTTCCCACATTACCAAGAGCTGTTCTAGTGGTAGAGGAGTCTGTGTTCCCACATTACCAAGAGCTGTTCTAGTGGTGTCTGTGTTCCCACATTACCAAGAGCTGTTCTAGTGGTAGGGGAGTCTGTGTTCCCACATTACCAAGAGCTGTTCTTGTGGTAGAGGAGTCTGTGTTCCCACATTACCAAGAGCTGTTCTAGTGGTAGAGGAGTCTGTGTTCCCACATTACCAAGAGCTGTTCTAGTGGTAGGGGAGTCTGTGTTCCCACATTACCAAGAGCTGTTCTAGTGGTAGAGGAGTCTGTGTTCCCACATTACCAAGAGCTGTTCTAGTGGTAGAGGAGTCTGTGTTCCCACATTACCAAGAGCTGTTCTAGTGGTAGAGGAGTCTGTGTTCCCACATTGCCAAGAGCTGTTCTAGTGGTAGGGGAGTCTGTGTTCCCACATTACCAAGAGTTGTTCTAGTGGTAGAGGAGTCTAGGTTCCCACGTTCCCAAGAGCTGTTCTAGTGGTAGAGGAGTCTGTGTTCCCACATTCCCAAGAGTTGTTCTAGTGGTAGAGGAGTCTGTGTTCCCACATTCCCAAGACCTATTCTAATGGTAGAGAAGTCTGTGTTCCCACATTCCCAAGAGCTGTTCTAGTGGTAGAGGAGTCTGTGTTCCCACATTCCCAAGAGCTGTTCTAGTGGTAGAGGAGTCTGTGTTCCCACATTCCCAAGAGCTGTTCTAGTGGTAGAGGAGTCTGTGTTCCCACATTACCAAGAGTTGTTCTAGTGGTAGAGGAGTCTAGCTTCCCACGTTCCCAAGAGCTGTTCTAGTGGTAGAGGAGTCTGTGTTCCCACATTCCCAAGAGTTGTTCTTGTGGTAGGGGAGTCTGTGTTCCCACATTCCCAAGAGTTGTTCTAGTGGTAGAGGAGTCTGTGTTCCCACATTCCCAAGAGCTGTTCTAGTGGTAGAGGAGTCTGTGTTCCCACATTACCAAGAGCTGTTCTAGTGGTAGAGGAGTCTGTGTTCCCACATTCCCAAGAGCTGTTCTAGTGGTAGCAAAGCTGGCAAGGGATAATCCAAGCTGAACAGGTCTAAGTGCTGGGACTAGAAAAAGCAAGATACCTGTTGAAATCTGATGCACTGGCTACATGCCTAACATAACAGTGCAAGGTAACTCACACCATGAGGACCTTACCTTTACTCTTCAATCAAGGTTCAACAGGCAGGTTCACACACTCTGTTTGTCCATACTGAAAGACTCCATTTCATACGTAACTAGAGACTAGAAACTATAGTCCGAACACAAAAACTGCCTCGACTTGCAAGACAAGATTGCCTTCTATATTACTATCACTGTGACTGCTGTTAGACTATGAGGCATAAAACAACACAACTCTTAACAAACTACCACTATGGTTGAGTCCTGGACTGAAAACTCCACTGACAGGCTAACCAGGTAACATTAACTCGATGGTTACCGTCCCTACTCTATAAGCCGTCCGTCTGAGTCCATGGCTACTTCTCCTCTAACTATTTTTCCTGTATCCTGAATATCTCTCATTCCCCCAGCCAATCAAACTTTCCTGATCGACTCTCACCCATGCACGGCACTCTTATGTTTTTTTTTCTCTATCGTTCACTCTTTCCCGTGCCTCCCCTCTTGTTCACTCGTCATTACCTAATCCCGACCCACTGCTACAACTGGAGGTGTTCCATTGACCTATCTGTGAGTCATGTTTTTACATTACTGGAGGTGTTCCATTGACCTATCTGTGAGTCATGTTTTTACATTACTGGAGGTGTTCCATTGACCTATCTGTAAGTCATGTTTTTACATTACTGGAGGTGTTCCATTGACCTATCTGTGAGTCATGTTTTTACATTACTGGAGGTGTTCCATTGACCTATCTGTGAATCATATTTTTACATTACTGGAGGTGTTCCATTGACCTATCTGAGAGTCATGTTTTTACATTACTGGAGGTGTTCCATTGACCTATCTGTGAATCATGTTTTTACATTACTGGAGGTGTTCCATTGACCTATCTGTGAGTCATGTTTTTACATTACTGGAGGTGTTACATTGACCTATCTGTGAGTCATGTTTTTACATTACTGGAGGTGTTACATTGACCTATCTGTGAGTCATGTTTGTACATTACAGAAGATGTTACATTGATCTGTGAGTCATGTTTTTACACTGTCGGGGGTGTTACATTGTCTTTTGACATGGTGATCATCAGTCCATCAATCCAGCTATATGTTCATCGCCCTCTTAGCGTCATTCACTGACTGTAAAAAAAAAAGTAAAGAGCCCCGTCATGCCAAGTGGCGTATAGGGAATATGGTGTTAGTGATCATAATTTTTACAGACCTTTGGCACATGATTTTTGGGGTAATGTGGTTGGTATTGCGCCTATGCTGCTTTACTGTTCCAGAAAAAAATTGTATACCCACCTAAAACTGGGTGAACCCGGAAGCAGTCGATCAGGATCGAACCTGACATCTTGTCCTTTGTAGTCCAGTTCACTAACCACTGAGCTATCGCAGCTCCCATTCACTGACTGTCCCATGTAACAAAGGTTTGTTTGATTGTCTGCACTGACAGCCAAGGAGATTTCCCCCCTCGTCATAAGAAAAAAAGAATTTCCTGAAAATTTGCGAAATTTAAAAAAAAAAAAACTTTTTGTACGATGGACTAGTACTTTTTATGTTGCGTACATTTATGTCTCATCCAACACCAAAGGAAACAAATCTAGCACTCGGAGGTCACCAAAAGTAGTAATTAGGAAGGTTTTGGGAAGGGAGATGATGTGTTTGAACACAGCAAACTGTCACATTTCAAGAACATGTATTTTGTGAAGGTAATTTTGATGTTGATATTGTAATGGTCAATCATGAAAAGGCTAAAGTCAAGAAAAGACTAAAGTCATGAAAAGACTAAAGTCATGAAAAGACTGAAGTCAAGAAAAGACTGAAGTCATGAAAAGACTGAAGTCAAGAAAAGGCTAAAGTCATGAAAAGACTAAAGTCAAAAAAAGACAAGAAGAGACTAAAGTCATGAAAAGGCTAAAGTCAAGAAAAGTCATGAAAAGACTGAAGTCAAGAAAAGGCTAAAGTCAAGAAAAGGCTAAAGTCAAGAAAAGGCTAAAGTCAAGAAAAGACTAAAGCCATGAAAAGCTTGGTTTCAATGGATGACAGAATATACATGGAAAACAAACCAGTAGAAGAGATCGATCACTTTACCTGTCTTGGAAGTCACATTGATCGAGAAGGGGATACAAGTAAAGAAATTAGAATCAGAATAGCTAAAGCAGCAATGTCTTTCAGAAGCCTTGAAAAGTTGTGGAAATCAAAACTCATCAACACAAACACAAAACTTAGACTATTCAAATCAAATGTACTATCAACCCTTACGTATGCGTGTGAAAGCTAGAAAACAACAAGAGATATAGAAACCAAGTTGAGCGCATTCGAAAATAAATGTCTAAGGAAAATACTTGGTATAGTGTGGAATGAATTAAAAACAAACGAGGAAATTAGAGAAATCGCCAATCAACCACTAATATCTTCAGTAATTAAGAAAAGATGATGGTCATACATTCCACATGTGATGAAGAGAGATAATAACATAACAAAGCAAGCTCTCAAGTAGGAAACAAAAGGTGAGAGGAAAAGAGGCCGACCCAGAGAAACACTGAGTAGAACATTGATCAGAGAGGCAAGGGCAGCAGAAATCAGCTCCCTCAATGAGGTCGAGAGGCTTGCACAGAACAGAGACAAATGGCGAAATTTGATAAAAGATCTTAGCAAGGATTGAAACTGCTAGAAAGGAAATTTCAAAACAAGGAAAGAGTATCTGAGTCTATCCCCTATGGGCCGTATACGGCTCAAAGGGTCAATAGATGGAATGATGGATTGGATTGAATGGGAATAGATAGGCAGGTAGGCAGATCGTAATGTAGGGTTAAAGAAAGACCCTTCTGATAAACAGCAAACATCTTAGCCACTAGGAACATATTTATATACCCAAAGGTATCTTTACCTCGCACTTTCTTCTTCCGCAGATGTTCTCCGATTTGACAATACATACAGCTACGTTCGAACAAAGAAACTGTACTACCTGGTCGAGATTCTAGAACGAACATACGATTTGGAAATGCCTAAAATGGAGGAAAATGCTGCTTCAGACACAGATGAAGTGTATATGTCTTTGTGATCTCCCCTTAATAATAATTCCCCTCATTCCATTATTATTCATTCAGTGAACTATAACTATTATATTTAAGTGAGAGAAGAGTGTGAACATTGTTATCAGTTGTAACAAAAATATAATTTTTTTCATGAAAATTATTATCTTTAATGTTTTGTACAAATTCTTATTCATATAACTACTTCATAAATTGTTATAATTTATGTATAAGGCAGAGTTTTTATCTATAAAACTACTTTATAAATTGTTATCATTTATGTATATGGCGGAATTTTTATCTATAAAACTACTTTATAAATTGTTATCATTTATGTATATGGCGGAATTCTTATCTACAAAAATTCTTTCATTAACCAGATTTATTGTTGGTTTTGTTACATTTTTATATCTTTATCATTTGTTAATGTACAGAGCTCAGAAATCCAAAAGATGGTCAGTTTTTTTAAATAAAAAGTTGTGGCAGAATTAACTCTGACCTCGTAACAATTTAACAATTTGAAAGCATTATGTTACAATTGTATGTGCTATTAACCCATAATGTTACATCATATTATCAATATTGTTAAATGTTCTTTGATTATTTTTGTAATATTCATTTTGACATGTTTTATAAAAGTGAGGAAGAGAGTTCATCAGTGCTATATAGAGCCAGTGCTGACCTATGGAAGTGAATCGTGGACAGTAGACAAATAAATTAGAAACCACAGAGATTAGATTTCTCAGAAAAATGTTGAAAGTTCCCCGGACAGCTAAAAAGACCAACGAGGAAATTCTCAAAAGAGGCCAACACAAAAAGGGAGCTCCTGAAAAACATCAGAAAGAAACAATCAATATTTTTCAGGCACATCATGAGAAGGGGAAAGTTGGAATACTTGGTTACAACTGGCAAAATACAGGGAAAGAGAGATTGCGGATGATAAAGAGAGAAGATACTAGATAGCTTGGTGTCATGGTATTGAAAACAGTCAACAACAGAACAGATAAAATGCACTGTAGATAGAAGATTGTGGAGGGACATGATCGCCTACGCCAACCGGCAGAGTACATAGTTATAGTTATTCAAAGGCCCTGATATCACTGCAAATGAATTTAAATCCATAATTGCTCAACCGCCCATCCCAGTGGAATCATCTGAATTAACATCTCATTGAATATCCAAACAAAGAAAGGCAGCTGCAGTCCCCATCATAGCAAACACAGCACATGTCAAAAGACATAAGGTGTATTAGCACTGAAAGTGAACGCAGCTGAACTGTCCTTAGTCATACAATATCATCATTCATCGTAAGAAATCTGAATATAAAAACACCATCTGGATGAAAAGCACAGCTCACGTTGTGCACAGAGCACTAAACTCAGTAGCTCCAGCAGCAAGCCGGACTTGGAATATGAGGAAACTGCAACAAGGAACACTTTTCAAACAGAGCCTCAACAGATCCTGCCACCTATCCACCAAATTGACAGGAAGTCCTATAATGGCACATTATGTTGACATGTTCTGTTCAAGATAGCAACTGAAGCATAGGTTTCAGCTTGTTGCCTTTAGGAGGTTAACATGTACAGGTCCAGTATTTTATCAAACCATTAAAGGAGGTGAGGTTTAATGAGTTTATTTCCTATTAGTGGACACAAAACATAGCTCTCCAACATGAGAAACCCAGGAATTGGAGTTTGTGGCTTTTCATTTATTGACGTTTCCATAATTCATCATCATCATGTGCCGTACCTGTTGGCGTTGGCGATCATGTCTTTCCACAATCTTCTATCCACAGTGCATCGTATGAGTTCTGTTGTTGACTGTTTTCCATGCCATGACACCAAGCTATTCAGTATTTTCTCTCTTTGTCATCCGTGATATCTCTTTCCTTTTATTTTGCCAGTTGTAACCAAGTATTCCAACTTTCCTCTTCTCATGATGTGCCAAAAAAATGTTGATTGCTTCTTTCTGATGTTTTTTAAGAGCTCCCTTTTTGTGTTGGCCTCTTTGAGAACTTTCTCATTGGTCTTTTTAGCTGTCCAGGGAACTTTCAACATTCTTCTGAGAAATCCCATCTCTGTGGCCTCTTATTGTCTTTTCATTTGATTGTTTCCACAATTATTTCAACTAAAACCCAGGAATTATCCTTTTTTAAGCCGCTTTTCTGCAATCTTATGTAAAGTGTTCAAGTAGTGTGTTTTAGGTCAATTTTCTCGCTGTTATTTCACATTTTAAATGTGTTAAACCATTTAGTAGTGAAAGCGTTAAAAATAAAAATTATATAATGGGATATCCAGGTCACTGTATTTTATAAAGCCAAACCTGACCATCAGACCCAAAAAAAATCTTACGAATTAGAAAAAACTGGCATATCCATACTTTCTACACCCCAGATTCTGGTAGCATGCCTGGTCGGTCTTGGGTTTTTGCTTTCTTCTTGGTGTGACACAATCAGTTCAGACTCTGACTATGTCTTCTAGTTTATACTAGGCCTTCTTCTACTTCTGTGATCAAGGCATCATTCAGACTAGGACTCGGGACTCTCTTATGGCGGCAGCTGTCTGCATCAGTGATTCGGTTGTCCCGTATAGTTTCTCTTCCATGGAAGTGGGTATGGGCCACATATTGTCCTCCTCAGGTCTGTGTACTGGGGGCAATCCTGTAGAATGTGTTTTCTTGTCATGTTATCCAGTGTACAGTGGCATTGGCTAGTAGTTCCTATTGTGAGTTTGGTGAACATGTGGTTTCTCATTCTGTTGTGGCCAGTGCATAGGCGAAGTATGATGACTTGATCCCTCCTTGATAGTTGGTGGTATCCGTCTCCCTCGTTATACTTTGGGTGTTCTTGTTTCCATTTTTCATTTAACTGACCTTTGATGATGGATTTATTATACTAGACCACAATTTCCATTAACTATTATTAATTTTAATTATTATTTAATTAAAATACATAATTAATTAAAATAATTAACAGTCCAGTTCACTAAACTGCTATGGCCAGTGTCTGGAAGTATCAAACAACAAATAGTTTATCAAGGGGCCATTGATATCCTCATTTGAGTTCAAACATTTTTATTGGTTATGTGTTTTCATGTAGCATGATTTGTTGGTCCTGTGACCTGTTTAAAATGTATGTTTGTTATGATTTGATAGATTAGCACTTATATAAGCTGAGTTATATACTTCTGGGAGCCGATAGCCCAGTGGTTAGTGAACTGGACTACAAAGGACATGAGGTAGGGTTCGATCCCAACCGACGGTTTCCAGGTTCACCCAGCCTTAAATGGGTACTGGATTTTTTCTGGGAAAGTAAAGCAGCACAGGTGTAATACCGACCACATTACCCCAAAAATCATGTGCTGAAGGTCTGTAAAATTTATGGTCACTAATCCTTATATGCCACTTGGCGTAAAATTTATGGTCACTATTCCTTATACGCCACTTGGCATAAAATTTATGGTCACTAATCCTTATACGCCACTTGGCGTAAAATTTATGGTCACTAATCCTTATACACCACTTGGCGTAAAATTTATGGTCACTAATCCTTATACGCCACTTGGCGTAAAATTTATGGTCACTAATCCTTATACGCCACTTGGCGTAAAATTTATGGTCACTAATCCTTATACAATATACTATCAACCCTTACGTATGCGTGTGAAAGCTGGAAAACAACAAGAGATATAGAAACAAAGTTGAACGCATTCGAAAATAAATGTCTAAGGAAAATACTTGGTATAGAATGGAACGAATTAAAAACAAACGAGGAAATTAGAGAAATCGCCAATCAACCACTAATATCTTCAGTAATAAAGAAAAGACGATGGTCATACGTTGGACATGTGATGAGAAGAGATAATAATCGAATAGCAAAGCAAGCTCTCATATGGAAAACAACAGGTAAAAGAAAAAGAGGAAGACCCAGACACTGAGAAGAACATTGATGAGAGAGGCAAGAGCAGCAGGAATCGGCTCCCTCAATGAGATAGAACTGCTTGCACAGAACAGAGACAGATGGCGAGATTTGATAAAATATCTTTAAAAGAAAATTGCTAGAACAAAAAATTCATATAGGAGAAGGTGTATCTTGGTCTACGCCCTATGGGCCGGTTACGGCTCGAAAGGTCAATAGATAGAATCCTTATACGCCACTTGGCGTAAAATTTGTGGTCACTAATCCTTATACGCCACTTGGCGTAAAATTTATGGTCACTAATCCTTATACGCCACTTGGCGTGACGGGGGCTCTTTACCTTTTTTTTTTTTATATATACTTCTGCTTACATATTTTAAATAAGTGGGCCTCGGTAGCCTAGTTGGGAAAACCACTCGACTGGGCTACCGACGTTCAGACAATTCCTGCTTGAAGCAATGTGAATTGTACTCGTGGTAGGAAAAAAAATTACCCCCATAGTTGACCCAGCCACTAGCAGAAATGGCATCAATAGTTTCAATGCTTGAAGCGACACTGTCCATAAGTCTCCAAACACTTCTGGATAAGCAGCTGAGCACATATGGATGAAAACTTGCATGCTAAGATGCAGATTCAAATCTCGTACTTTACCTTTACCCGTATACTTGCAGGAAATTTCAATTAAAAGCGTATATTTATAATGATCCATATTAGTGAAAGAAAGCCAAAATAAAGGACCCAGCCTTAATAGCAAAAAGACAGAAGTAATGGTAACAACAAAGAAAAAAGACATCACTTCAGTGCAAAATAAAGACAAGTGGAACAATATTAAAACAGGCAAATTAATTTAAATATTTGGGAACTTTGTTAACCTCAGACGGAAGATGTACAAAAGAGGTGAGATGCAGAATGGTTCAGGCAAAAGCAGCTTTCCAAAAAATGAGGAAGATACTATGCAACCCATTTTTGATAATAGAAACAAGAAAAAGAGTTCTTAAATGTTATGTAGAGCCAGTCTTAACATATGGATGTGAATCATGGACAACAGACAAGAAAATCACTGGAGTCTGTAGAAATGTGGTTTTACAGAAGAATGTTGAGAGTACCATGGACAGCTAAGAAGAGTAATGAAAATGTTCTGAAAGAGGTCAAAGCAAAAAAAGAGCTAATTTCAAATCTAAGGATGAAACAATCATCATTTTTTTGGCCATGTAATGAGAAGAAAACAACTGGCATTGAGTTATTTGCGGGTCATCATCATTGCACTCCGAACATGTCCATAGGTGCTCAGATCCCCTCCTCAGCAATTCCCTCAGTGTCCAGCGACTGACGACTCCAGTTCTATGTTGGTTGATAAGTCTTCTTACACGGCCACCAAGTTTCTCATTTCTGGCCGTGCCCATCTTAACTCCCATTTCCATCATCCGAAGAAATGACGTTGATCTGTGTTTGTCGAAGTCCTGTGCTCTTCCAACATCTCGAAGGGCATTGATGATGTCCGCCCGATCCATCGGTTGCCCGTCCTCAACGACAGTGCAGCTAGCCAACCTGTCCACTCTCTCATTTCCCCGTACTCCCGCATGTCCAGGGACATAGACAAAGGTGACCTTATGTATTTTGGATTTCTGCAACAACTCTACCCATTGCATGCGTACAAAGCCCGCCTCCACTTTTTTTATCATGCTCATCGAATCACTCAGTATACATGCGTGGATGTAGTCTTGTGGCTCTAACCATTTGAATGCCTTGGTCACTGTCATCACCTCCATTGTCATGCTACTCGTGGTCATGGCGTATGCACCACTGTCTTCCTTGGCTATTCTGCCTGCTGAGCGTGCTGTAAATGCCCATGCACTTCTTTCGTCGTCGTCTTACAGATCCGTCTGTATAGATGACTGCATCTTTCTCATCGGTATTATCGCAGATGAGACCGTTGACCTCAGCATTAACCACGACCGGGTTCTGTTCCCTACTTTTCCTGTCGAGTGTGACAATACATGAGAAAGTTCCCTTGAATGACGTAGGCACCGGTATCCACTCCTCACCAACGCTGATATTGGTAAGCCCACAGACCTATTTGATGACATCTTCTGCCCGGCCCACCCATAATTTGCCTCTTTTTAGCCTGGTACCTTTCTCTGTGTTGAGCACGTGGTGCAATGGATGCTCTGTATCTGTACTAATCTTCAGGTATGCTCGTGCTCTCCAGATCTTGATTCTGTCATCCATGGTTGGAAAGTCAAGAAGATACCTGATTGCTACACAGGGAGTGTCCCTTGTACATCCCAGGATAATGCGCATGGCTTCATTTTGTATTTTCTCCAGCCTATCAATTTGAGTCGTACTGACAGTAAGAATGGCCAGGGCATACTCGATTGGTGCGAGGCATATAACTGGCATATATTGTAACAACTGGCATATATTGTAACAACTGGAAAAATTGAGGGACGAAGAGATAGAGAGAAGCAAAGAGAGAAAATACCAGACAGCTTAAGAGAATGGCTTGGCAGAAGGTCAACAACAGAAATGATAAATAACTGTTGAGATCCAAAGTTGTGGAGAGACATGATCACCTACGCCAGCAGGCCCGGTACTTGATGATGATGATGATATCATTCCTGTCTACCGTAATAATTTCTTCGTAAACTGTGGAACCCATCGATCGACCCTTCCCTAATGTCAGACTTTAATGGTCATGGTAAGACCGCCAGAGCTTGGCTTAAACAACTAAAAGTAAAAAAAAAAAAAAAAAAAAAAAAAGAATGCATTAATGTAGCTATGTACCACTGTAAGTTAATCATCTCTGAATGACTTCCCCATCTGTGAAAATGACTGGGAACATCTGGTAAGTGATCGCATATCATGCAGAGCATGCATAAGGAAATGGTATAACATCATTTGAGACTCATGAAAAAAGATGCAAAACCCTGTGGACCACTGGGCCTGACTTGTTCATTCTGTGGCCGTGTGTGTTTGTCAAACATTGGTAGAATTAGCCACCAGAGAAGCTGTTTGACAAAAACAAAACCTCAAAAAATTTATAATAGCCTCTACTAGACCGTCTGACAAGATGAAAAGGGACATATAACTGGATACAAATAATAATGCATAAATATGATTATTATATAGGGAACTTCCGAGGCGATAATAGGGAATAATAGAACAAAGAAGTATGTGTTAGGACTCGGAAAAAATGACAGACAAACAACAACAGAAAAAAACAGAGAACAATATATGGTCCGAAGCAGGATTCAAACCCGTACTCCATGGCACCGCGCCTTGCCACGAGAAGCCGAACACTTGGTACACTGCCACGCAGCTAACTAAAAAATTAGCTATTGTGAGCTATAACTGTAGGTTATCATATGAAACTTATGTCAAATTTACTGACCAAAGAAAATCCTTTGTTCAAATTTTGATACAAATCTTTGGAACATTTAGACTTCGAAAGAAGTTCAGTTTAAAAAGTAAATGAAGCAATTCAGGGGTACAACCTGGAGAAATATTAACATTGTGTGCATGACATGTAACTGTATGTTAACATTGTGTGCATGACATGTAGCTGTATGTTAACATTGTGTGCATGACATGTAGCTGTATGTTAACATTGTGTGCACGGCATGTAGCTGTATGTTAACATTGTGTGCATGGCATGTAGCTGTATGTTAACATTGTGTGCATGGCATGTAGCTGTATGTTAACATTGTGCTGCCATGACATGTAGCCTTTTTTTTTTTACAAAAGACACAAAAGTTTGTTGTCATTTTTCTTAAACTTTGAGGGACAAAGCATCAACTTCTCATAAGGGACCAAAAACAACCTCAGGGCTCACATTTTCAACATGATTAAAACACCAACAAGAAAAAAAACCTCTTCCGTCTTCTACCTTTCAGCTTCCTGTGGAGCATAGGTCTTCAAGCAAACACTTTCAGCTCCCTGTGGAGAATAGGTCTTCAAGCAAACACTTTCAGCTCCCTGTGGAGAATAGGTCTTCAAGCAAACACTTTCAGCTCCCTGTGGAGAATAGGTCTTCAAGCAAACACTTTCAGCTCCCTGTGGAGAATAGGTCTTCAAGCAAACACTTTCAGCTCCCTGTGGAGAATAGGTCTTCAAGCAAACACTTTCAGCACCCTGTGGAGCATAGATCTTCAACAAACACTTTCAGCTCCCTGTGGAGAATAGGTCTTCAAGCAAACACTTTCAGCTCCCTGTGGAGCATAAGTATTCAAGCAAACACTTTCAGCTCCCTGTGGAGAATAGGTCTTCAAGCAAACACTTTCAGCTCCCTGTGGAGAATAGGTCTTCAAGCAAACACTTTCAGCACCCTGTGGAGCATAGATCTTCAACAAACACTTTCAGCTCCCTGTGGAGCATAGGTCTTCAGCAAACACTTTCAGCTCCCTGTGCAGCATAGGTCTTCAACAAATACTTTCAGCTCCCTGTGGAGCATAGATCTTCAAGCAAACACTTTCAGCTCCCTGTGGAGCATAGGTCTTCAACAAATACTTTCTGCTCCCTGTGCAGCATAGATCTTCAAGCAAACACTTTCAGCTCCCTGTGGAGCATAGGTCTTCAACAAATACTTTCTGCTCCCTGTGCAGCATAGATCTTCAAGCAAACACTTTCAGCTCCCTGTGGAGCATAGGTTCTCAACAAACACTTTCCAAGACATTCTGTTTCTTGCCATTCTTTTAAGATCATTCCATGTCTACTCCATCATCTTCATCTCTGCTTCCATCAGTCATTTCCAAGAATTCCTTGGTCTTCTTCTTTGTCTTTTTCCTTGAGGATTCCAAAAAAGAGCCTGTTGTGTAATACTCTCAGATGACTTCTGTAATATGTGTCCTATCAGCGCCATCATCTTCGCTGTTTCTCTTTATCCACTGGCATTTGACTGGTACTTTCCCATAATTCTTTATTATTGATTTGTTTTCCATCCTTTTATTCTATTCAAGTATCCATTAATGAAGTCTGTATCTTCATGATTGTCATTTTTGTTGTTCTCCATGTTTCACAGCCATATAAAAGGACTGACTTAACATTGGAGTTGAAAATTTTTAAATTTTTATTTAACCTAATTTCTTTGGACTTGCATATGTTTCCCAGTGCATTGAATGCTCCTCTTGTTTTTGATATCCTTATTTTGGCATCATTCTCTGTTCCTCCCTCTTTATCAATATTGCTGCCCAGATATATGTAAGATTGTACGTCTAGTAGAGGTATTTCTTCCTATTATTATCTGGTTATTGCCAACTGCATTAATTCTCATAATTGTGGTCTTATCTCTATTAATCTTTAGTCCTAGCTGTTGTGATCTCTCATCTAATATACTCATTTTATCCTGCATCTGTTGATGGTTGTGTGATAGGAGAGCTATGTCATCAGCAAAGTCTAAATCATCAAGTTGTTTGGTCAGTGACCACTGGATTCTATTTCTTTTGTTCTGAGTTATTCTCATAATCCAATCTATGGCCAGTAGAATGAGAAGAGAATTCTTCCACTTACTGTTAATTTTTTTTAAATCACTCTATTACAAATCTATTGTATTTTTTTGTTTTAATGTCTAGCCATGCTGAAGCTTCATAGGTCTTTCTTTTTTCTTCTTTACTCTTTCTCACTGATACCAAAAAGGTGTCATGGTTATATCATTTGTCATTCTTGAGCTGCTCGAACTGTCTGAATTAGTGATTTTCCTTTGTTGTTACATGTCTCTATCACTGCATCTATCCATCTTCTTCTGGGTCTTCCTCTTGGTCTTTTTTCATACATTGTCAAGAAGAATGCCCATAATGGTGATTGGTGAGGATTCATTCTGACCAGGTGGCCCAACCATTTAAGTTGTTGTTGTTCTATATATTCTTGACAGGGTTTTGTTCCTACTATTTTTCTTATGGTTTCATTTGGTATTCTATCTCTTCTTGTGTTGTTTGTTACTTTTCTCAAGCATCGCATGTCACATGTATTTATCTTTCTTAAATGTGATTTAAACAACAGAATAAAAGGAACAAAGCAGCTGGTATAGATGGAATAACAACAGAAATGCTACTAGCTTGTAAGGAAACAGCTATAGATTGGCTTACTTTCATATTCAATATGGCTTGGGAAGAAAGAAAAGTCCCAGACGATTGGCAAAAAGCTATCATTGTCCCATTTTGGAAGAATAAGGGAAGTAAAAGGGAGTGTGAAATGTATAGAGGAATATCCCTATTGAGTCAAGTTGGTAAAATGTTTGCTAAAATATTAGAGAGGAGAGTAAGATACATAATAGAACCACAATTAAGTAATAATCAATTTGGATTCAGAAAAGGCAAAAGCTGCACTGATGCTATATTTACATTGAGACAACTATGTGAAAAAACAATAGAATATGACAGAAACCTAAATATAGTGTTTATAGATCAGGAAAAAGCGTTTGACCGTGTGGACAGGAACAAACTTTGGCAAACTTTAGAAACATACGGGGTAGCAGGACAACTACTAGAAAATATAATAGCACTATATAAAAACAGTCAAAGTGCCGTCAGAACATCGGAAGGTCTGTCAGAATGGTTTCAGGTTACAACAGGAGTAAGACAAGGATGTGTCCTCTCACCACTCCTCTTCATCATATATATGGACAAAATAAATCAGGAAACAACCAACAACAAGGACAAATCAAATAATAACATAGAGGTAGAAAACTCCAACATCAATGAGCTACTCTTCGCAGATGACCAATGCCTAATATATGAGGAAGAAAACCTGCTACAACAGCATTTAACATCTCTAGATAAAAGCTGCACAAACTACAGTATGAAAATTAACACAGCAAAAACAGAGGCTATAAGAATAAGCAAATTGAGACACCCATTAAACATCAAGATCAAAGACAAAGAAATAAAACAAGTAGAGGAATTCAAGTATTTAGGCGCAATGTTCACAGAAGATGGAAAACTAGACAGAGAAATTGACATGAGAATACAAAAAGCAAATGCTGTCACATACCAGCTTTCACCATTGTTAAGACATCCAAACATTTCTATGCCAGCTAAACAACAAATGATAAATAGCATCTTCATACCAACTTTGTGCTATGAAAGTCAAACATGGACCCTTTCTAAATCCCATTTAAGAAAGATCAATACATGTGAGATGCGATGCTTGAGAAAAGTAACAAACAACACAAGAAGAGATAGAATACCAAATGAAACCATAAGAAAAATGGTAGGAACAAAACCCTGCCAAGAATATATAGAACAACAACAACTTAAATGGTTCGGCCACCTGGTCAGAATGAATCCTCACCAATCACCATCAAGGGCGTTCTTCTCGAGAATGCATGGGAAAAGACCAAGAGGAAGACCCAGAAGAAGATGGATAGATGCAGTGACAGAGACATGTAACAACAAAGGAAAATCACTAATTCAGACAATTCGAGCAGCACAAGAACGACAAATGATATAAATCACGACACCTTTTAGGTATCAGTGAAAGAGAAAAGAAGAAGAAGAAGAAATGTGATTTAGAAAGGGTCCATGTTTGACTTTCATAGCACAAAGTTGGTATGAAAATGCTATTTATCATTTGTTGTTTAGCTGGCATAGAAATGTTTGGATGTCTTAACAATGGTGAAAGCTGGTATGTGACAGCATTTGTTTTTTATATTCTCATGTCAATTTCTCTGTCTAGTTTTCCATCTTCTGTGAACATTGTGCCCAAATACTGCTTCATAGGCCCACACCAATGTGGGAATGAATATACTCCATATAATATGATTATTATTTACATGATATATGATAATAAAGAAAAGACGATGGTCATACGTTGGACATGTGATGAGAAGAGATAATAATCGAATAGCAAAGCAAGCCCTCATATGGGAAACAACAGGTAAAAGAAAAAGAGGAAGACCCAGGGAGACACTGAGAAGAACATTGATGAGAGAGGCAAGAGCAGCAGGAATCGGCTCCCTCAATGAGATAGAACTGCTTGCACAGAACAGAGACAGATGGCGAGATTTGATAAAATATCTTTAAAAGAAAACTGCTAGAACAAAAATTCATATAGGTGAAGGTGTATCTTGGTCTACGCCCTATGGGCCGGTTACGGCTCGAAAGGTCAATAGATAGATAGATAGATAGAATATGATTCTTGATGGTAATACATATTGCTTTGTATTGAAGTATAGGGGATAGCTGATTCAGTTTGCCTTGTTGAGTCGGATGTCAATTTCTTTATCGATTTTACTATTTTCAGAGAATGTTGTTCCTAGATATTTTAAGTCCAATGCTCCACAGGGAGTTGAAAACCTTTGTTGAAGACCTATGCTCCACAGGGAGCTGAAAATGTTTGTTGAAGACCTATGCTCCACAGGGAGTTGAAAGTGTTTGTTGAAGACCTATGCTCCACAGGGAGTTGAAAGTGATTGTTGAAGACCTATGCTCCACAGGGAGTTGAAAATGTTTGTTGAAGACCTATGGTCCACAGGGAGTTGAAAGTGTTTGTTGAAGACCTATGCTCCACAGGGAGTTGAAAGTGATTGTTGAAGACCTATGCTCCACAGGGAGCTGAAAATGTTTGTTGAAGACCTATGCTCCACAGGGAGTTGAAAGTGTTTGATGAAGACCTGTGCTCTACAGAGAGTTGAAAGTGTTTGTTTAAGACCTATGCTCCACAGGGAGTTGAAAGTGTTTGATGAAGACCTGTGCTCTACAGAGAGATGAAAGTGTTTGTTGAAGACCTATGCTCCACAGGGAGCTGAAAGTGTTTGTTGAAGACCTATGCTCCACAGGGAGTTGAAAGTGTTTGTTTAAGACCTATGCCCCACAGGGAGCTGATATGTTAGGGAGTTTACATTACGGGAGAGAGCACTTGCCACATGACAAATTGTCAAAATCTATAAAATGTATATTTTGAGATCATAATTTGTATGATACGATCATAATCTAGGGATAAGCTAAATCTGTATTTGATGTTTGCTTTTAATTAGTTAGGTGACAACTTTGTTTCACAGCACCAGAGCTGGAAGTTGTCAGCGACTTCGAGCTGATGGCTTGCACTAGGATCAGTGAACCAGAACCATCCAGACCCTGCTCCACCTCTCTGTGGTGCCTATAGTAAAAGAATAACCTGTCTAGTCTGGTCAAGTGAGTAGGTATCGAAGAGGGAAGACAACCCGGTACTCAAAAACGTCATGCTGAAGTCAGATGTGTTGGGCAGAAATATCACAGTTACACTTTAAACCACAACACTACGCAGACATGCCCACTTAACATTCTTTTAAGGGTGGATGATGAAGAGATACACTCCTTTAGTCATCGGGCGAACGCAAGCAAGTGGTTAGGTTTTGTTTTGTTTTTATTTGTCAAATCTTCTATGACATTTTAAAAATTATTTCTTTAAAATTGGTGTGTGTATTTTGGTTCTTGGATAATTTTTTTCCCTAAGTATCTGCTTTGAGATTTTTATTTTTGGATGATAACATAGAATAAGCATACACTGTGTTATTTATTTTTTTTTCCCCGCTTCCAATATTTTAACAAAACATGTAATTGTCTCATTATTTTGTAGAATTATAGTTGTGTTTTTAACATTTGTGTATAATTTACTGCACATATTAATTTGATAAATTAACATTTTAACCATTAATTACATTAACTACCTGTAACTCTCCAATTTACGTTACTGTATTAAAAATTACTACTCCTTAATTGTGACATTAGGCATTTTAAAAATAGTATTTTCTCTGAGCTTTTGACACACAGCTGTGTGCTCACACTAGGCAAAATATGGGGACTGTGAATTCCTGAGTCAGGTTGATTGATGACCTGAGTTACATTTCATGGACCGGACATGTTACAATGTCTGTCATTAGTACAGTCACCCTAAGTTATCAGTATGTTCGGCTACCTCATAGTGTTACTCACTGTGGTCTTCGAGTCACAGTGGATTGTTTGATGTCAGCAGACGACTGAGGAAATTTCCCTGGTCACTGCAAAAAATAAATAAATAAATAGATTAATTAATTAATTAATTAAATAAATAACTAAATAAATGAATATAACTAAATAAATAACCAAATAAATAATCAAATAACCAAATAAATAAATAACCAAATTAATAAATAACCAAATTAATAAATAAATAACCAAATAAATAAATAACGAAATAAATAAATAACCAAATAAATAAATAACCAAATAAATAAATAACCAAATCAATAACCATATAAATAAATAACCAAATAAATAAATAACCAAATAAATAAATAACTAAATAAATAAATAATCAAATAAATAAATAACCAAATAAATAAATAACCAAATAAATAAATAACTAAATAATCAAATAAATAAATAACAAAATAAGTAAATAACCAAATAAATAAATAACTAAATAAATAAATAATCAAATAAATAAATAACCAAATAAATAAATAACTAAGTAAATAAATAAATAAATAACCAAATAAATAAATAACTAAGTAAATAAATAAGCAAATAAATAAATAAATAACTAAATTACTAAATAAATAAATAAATAACTAAATAAGCAAATAAATAAATAACTAAATAAATAAATAACTAAATAAATAAATAAGCAAATAAATAAATAACTAAATAAATAAGTAAATAAATACATAACTAAATAAATAAATAAGCAAATAAATAAATAACTAAATAAATAAGTAAATAAATAAATAAGCAAATAAATAAATAAGCAAATAAATAAATAACTAAATAAATAACTAAATAAATAACCAAATAAATAAATAACCAAATAAATAAATAACTAAATAAATAAATAACCAAATAAATACATATCCAAATAAATAAATAACCAAATAAATAAATAACCAAATAAATAAATAACCAAATAAATAACTAAGTAAAGACCATTTTCTGGATAAAGATGCAAAAAAAAAAAAAAAAAAAAAGATGTATCTAACGAAATTAAGAAAAAAAAAATTCTACATCAATAGAAACAAATCTAACACTCAGGGGTCACCAAAAGTAGTAATCAGGAACACAAAGTGGGGTACACAAAGCACAAAGTGGGCTAAAGTTTGCCCACAGCAAAATATCAAATTTTAAAGAAGCTGTGTTGTGAGTCAGTAAATATTGATAACAATATCATCTAAGGTTAATTTAAAAAATTAATGTATTAATTTGAAAAATTAACGATAAATTTTACTAATGTAAAAGTTCTAATTTTCTTGATTCTTTTACCATAGATTCTAGTTATAAATAATTTATGTCGTATTTTGTACATGAAAATGCAATAAATTTTTTTATCACTTTTTAATTGTTTCAAATCTTGACAGCATATTTCATTTTTTTTTTTTTTTTTTTGCCAGGAAATATGTAAAGGTATTCATCAGTATGAGCACAACAGCAGACAAAGACGTTTTGTTTATTGATCTATCACTTTTGTTTCTTCTATCTATCTATCTTTTGTCCTTTCGAGCCGAAGACGGCACATAGGGCAGAACCACAATCTCAAAAACAGAGACCTTGCGTGTCAAAATGGCACATATTGCAGAGATCACTGCTTCTAAAATATATGGTTCTGTTTCCATAACAATACTTTTTACAATGACAGCTTGTCAAGCCATCGATCAATCTCCTTAGTCGCCTCTTACGACATGCCTGGAAGGTCACAGTGTCACTATTCTTTACTTCCCTCATAATGAGGCCCCGGTAACACACAGGAGTTTTGTTTCTTAGTGGATTTTAATTCTATGTGAAGCTAACGTAAATGCTTTGTTTTTTTTTCCCAATTCATTGTCATCATTAAGTGCCACCTTCACATTAAAGGTTGGCTACCATGGTGCACCATTCTGCTCTGTCTCTTGCTTTGATAAGGCAGGCTGTCATAGACTGACTTGTCCATCTTTTGATGTTACTCCTCCACGTTAGTCTTCGCCTACCTCTGCTTCTTTTACCTTGTATTTTCCCCAATACTTATAGTTGGTATAATGCTCAATTTTTATTTTACCAGGACTTTGTTTTTTGAGCCGGAGCTGACCAATCATTTTTCAGAAAACTTTTAAGACATTCTTCTTCGTTTTTCCTTCCTCGTTTACCTTTCAGTGTCGAGGCGAGATATAATTTGCGGTTTTTTGCTCTTCTGTTCGTCTCTGCTGCTGTTATGTTTCCTAGTGTTTTTAATATTCCATCAATCCATCTATTTCAGAAATTTTAGGACATTAACAATGCCAAATACATAATTTATATGTGACCGAAAACTAGACAGTTTACATTCTCATGTTATGGTTGCTGGCAACAGGAATGCAAGTATATGTACAACCAAGGATGAAAAGGATAAAATTATATGTGTGTGATGTTATCTTTAACAAAAAAAACAATCATGAAGATACAAATCTTTATTAATGGATGCTTACACAGAATAAAAGGATGGAAATGGCAGGACAAATTCACTAACATAGAATTATGGAAATGTGCCAGTCAAATACCAGTGGATAAAGAGATACAGCGAAGATGATGGCGCTGGATAGGATACACACTGCGGAAGCCAACTGAGAGTATTACACAACAGGCCTTTTTTGGAATCCCCAGGGAAAAAAACAAAGAGGAAAACCAGGGTATTCTTTGAGAAGGCAGATGGAAGCAGAGATGAAGATGATGGATAAGACATGGAATGATCTTAAAAGAATGGCAAGAAACAGAACGGCTTGGAAAATATTTGTTGAAAACCTATGCTCCACAGGGAGCTGAAAGGTAGAGGAAAGAAGATGTTATCTTTCCATCTCTTTCTCTGCCTGCCGTTTCCTTCTTACTAACTTTCACAGTTCCCAACAAAATAGCCTTTCCTTAGTCAGACGATCAAGATGTGTGGCCAAACCATTTCATTTTGCATTTCTTCACAGCAGTCAAAAGATCATCATGTACTTCAATTTCTTGTTGTATTCTTTTGCAAACTTGTTTGTTTGTGATACAATTTAAGTAAGAGATGCCCACAACTTTTAATTTCTATAAAACTGAATTACTTCCACAGGATGTGTCTTTATAGTTAACTAAAGTCATTACTAATTTTAATATTTGTAATTTATTAAGTTATACATCTTTGTATTATAAGATAAAGAGTGAGCATTGAATCAATCATAAGCTACATACAAAAACAACAAATAAACTGGTTTGCCCATCTAGAAAGAATGCCGTGTGATTCCTTACCATAAAAAAAAAAAGTAAAGAGCCCGTCACATCAAGTGACGTATAGAGAATATGGTATTAGTGACCATGGAGCCAGTAGTGGGGTGTGATAAACACTCCAAGGTATGGTGACAGCTTTACAAGGAAGGAAAACAACACAATACTGGCGTTTCGTCCTGTGGCCTTCTTCAGAATACAAGGACAACGACAACAAACGGTGAAGCACAATTATATATAACTATATGTTAGATGATCAAGTGGAGGGCGAGGAAAGTAGGATGTAGAAATAAGAAAGGAGAGAGAGAGAGAGAGATGGGTATGCTACATGAGGAGAGGTAGGATGAGCAACGAGATATAAAATAGAAAGATGGGGAAGAGCACGAGACTCAAGAGTTGTTAGTGAACATTATTTTTATACACCTTCTGCACATGATTTTTGGGGCAATGTGGTCGGTATTACGTCCAGGCCGCTTTACTTTCCCAGAAAAAATTCATACCCATTTTTAAGGCTGGGTGAACCTGGAAGCCGTCAGTCAGGATCGAACCTGACCTCTTCTCCTTGGTAGTCCAGTTCACTGGCTACTGAGCTATCATGGCTGATTCTTTACCATAAAAAGCATATATTTAAAGAGGAGAAGGGAGAAGAGCAAGATGTAGCCTCGGAGTAAGATAGACAGACAACATCAAAGAAATGGCACTAAGTAAAGCTGCCAAAACGGTGAGAACCAGAACTTTGTATCTCCCTCTACGCCCAAATTGGTACAAGAAGAAGTGAAGAAAGAGAAAGATAGAATACATCTTTGTAAAACATGCAATTTGATTGGTTAACTATTTCCGACAGAAAAATAATTTTTTTTATTCTGCGACTTTCCATATGTATGTGTTTGTACATGTATACATATTTTATTTTTTTTTTAACTATGAGGGAACTTTACAAAATGGTTTGCTAGACTTTACACTAGAAGACATTTTTTTTATGATAATAAATTATGGCCATACGGTACTGATTTACAAATATGTAACTAAAAGCAGTATTTTTATTTTCTATTAGTCCACGTGTCTCTATTGTCAGGGACATGAGTGACAGCAGCAGCTGAAAGTCTAATAATTATGATGTTGATAAATTTTAACTTTTTAATTCTGGGGTGAATTTCAACTTTGTAGTCTATGTTAAATCTGGGGTAAATGTTAACTCTTAAATTCTGATGTAAATGTTAACTCTTAAACTCTGGACTGGAAGTTAACTCTTAATCTCTGGGGTAGATGTTAACTCTTAAACTCTTGGATAGATGTTAACTCTTAAATTCTGGGGTAGATGTTAACTCTCAAGCTCTGGGGTAGATGTTAACTCTTAAACTCTGGGCTAGATATTAACTCTCAAACTCTGGGGTAGATGTTATCTCTTAAACTCTGGGCTAGATGTTAACCTTCAATCTCTGGGGTGAATGTTAACTCTTAAACTCTGGAGTGGAAGTTAACTCTTAAATTCTGATGTAAATGTTAACTCTTAAACTCTGGGGTAGATGTTAACTCTTAAACTCTGGAGTGAATGTTAACTCTTTAACTGCAGGCCCACTTTCTGATTATTCAGAAGTGTTATGTCCAAACAAGAGAGAAAGAAGCAATGCATAAAATTATCAACAGAGGTCACAGATGTCAGAGTTGTAGCATCCAAGAATACATTCTCTGAAGATGGTGGAATCTATAAAGAAATTAACATTCAGTGCAGTAACGTGAACCAAGTATTGGGACAGCTAATACTTCTTCTACAGCACAAGACAGCATAAAGAAATTAACATTCAGTGCAGTAACGTGAACCAAGTATTGGGACAGCTAATACTTCTTGTACAGCACAAGACAGTGCTAGACAGCATAAAGAAATTAACATTCAGTGCAGTAACGTGAACCAAGTATTGGGACAGCTAATACTTCTTGTACAGCACAAGACAGCATAAAGAAATTAACATTCAGTGCAGTAACGTGAACCAAGTATTGGGACAGCTAATACTTCTTGTACAGCACAAGACAGCATAAAGAAATTAACATTCAGTGCAGTAACGTGAACTAAGTATTGGGACAGCTAATACTTCTTGTACAGCACAAGACAGCATAAAGAAATTAACATTCAGTGCAGTAACGTGAACCAAGTATTGGGACAGCTAATACTTCTTGTACAGCACAAGACAGTGCTAGACAGCATAAAGAAATTAACATTCAGTGCAGTAACGTGAACCAAGTATTGGGACAGCTAATACTTCTTGTACAGCACAAGACAGCATAAAGAAATTAACATTCAGTGCAGTAACGTGAACCAAGTATTGGGACAGCTAATACTTCTTGGACAGCATAAGAAATTAACATTCAGTGCAGTAACATGAACCAAGTATTGGGACAGCTAATACTTCTTGTACAGCACAAGACAGTGCTAGACAGCATAAAGAAATTAACATTCAGTGCAGTAACGTGAACCAAGTATTGGGACAGCTAATACTTCTTGTACAGCACAAGACAGCATAAAGAAATTAACATTCAGTGCAGTAACGTGAACCAAGTATTGGGACAGCTAATACTTCTTGTACAGCACAAGACAGTGCTAGACAGCATAAAGAAATTAACATTCAGTGCAGTAACGTGAACCAAGTATTGGGACAGCTAATACTTCTTGTACAGCACAAGACAGCATAAAGAAATTAACATTCAGTGCAGTAACATGAACCAAGTATTGGGACAGCTAATACTTCTTGTACAGCACAAGACAGCATAAAGAAATTAACATTCAGTGCAGTAACATGAACCAAGTATTGGGACAGCTAATACTTCTTGTACAGCACAAGACAGCATAAAGAAATTAACATTCAGTGCAGTAACATGAACCAAGTATTGGGACAGCTAATACTTCTTGTACAGCACAAGACAGCATAAAGAAATTAACATTCAGTGCAGTAACATGAACCAAGTATTGGGACAGCTAATACTTCTTGTACAGCACAAGACAGCATAAAGAAATTAACATTCAGTGCAGTAACATGAACCAAGTATTGGGACAGCTAATACTTCTTGTACAGCACAAGACAGTGCTAGACAGCATAAAGAAATTAACATTCAGTGCAGTAATGTGAACCAAGTATTGGGACAGCTAATACTTCTTTTACAGCACAAGACAGCATAAAGAAATTAACATTCAGTGCCATACAGCAAACCAAGTATTGGGACAGCTAATCCTTCTTCTACAATACAAGACAATGCTAGACAGCATAAAGATATTATACACAGCATATTTATCCCCACTCTATGTTGCTAGTGCCAAACATGGACACTCACAACAAAGTCAGAAAAAATAGTCACCACAGAAATGAGATGTTTGAGAAAAGAAAGATAGTCACCTCAGAAATGAGATGTTTGAGAAAAGAAAGATAGTCACCTCAGAAATGAGATGTTTGAGAAAAGAAAGATAGTCACCTCAGAAATGAGATGTTTGAGAAAAGAAAGATAGTCACCTCAGAAATGAGATGTTTGAGAAAAGAAAGATAGTCACCTCAGAAATGAGATGTTTGAGAAAAGAAAGATAGTCACCTCAGAAATGAGATGTTTGAGAAAAGAAAGTTAGTCACCACAGAAATGAGATTTTTGAGAAAAAGAAAGAAAGTCACCACAGAAATGAGATGTTTGAGAAAAGAAAGTTAGTCACCACAGAAATGAAATGTTTGAGAAAAAGAAAGAAAGTCACCACAGAATTGAAAGGTTTGAGAAAAGAAAGTTAGTCACCACAGAGATGAGATGTTTGAGAAAAGAAAGTTAGCTACCACAGAGATAAGATGTTTGAGAAAAAAGTCACCACAGAGATGAGATATTTGAGAACAGAAAGAAAGTTACCATAGAAATGAGATGGATGAGAAAAGAAAGATAGTCACCACAGAAATGAGATGTTTGAGAAAAGAAAGAAAGTCACCACAGAGATGAGATGTTTGAGAAAAGAAAGAAAGTCACCACAGAGATGAGATGTTTGAGAAAAGAAAGAAAGTCACCACAGAAATGAGATGTTTGAGAAAAGAAAGTTAGTCACCACAGAAATGAAATGTTTGAGAAAAAGAAAGAAAGTCACCACAGAATTGAAAGGGTTGAGAAAAGAAAGTTAGTCACCACAGAGATGAGATGTTTGAGAAAAGAAAGTTAGCTACCACAGAGATAAGATGTTTGAGAAAAAAGTCACCACAGAGATGAGATATTTGAGAACAGAAAGAAAGTTACCATAGAAATGAGATGGATGAGAAAAGAAAGATAGTCACCACAGAAATGAGATGTTTGAGAAAAGAAAGAAAGTCACCACAGAGATGAGATGTTTGAGAAAAGAAAGAAAGTCACCACAGAGATGAGATGTTTGAGAAAAGAAAGAAAGTCACCACAGAAATGAGATGTTTGAGAAAAGAAAGTTAGTCACCACAGAAATGAGATGTTTGAGAAAAGAAAGCAGGCTTTACCAGAACATACAAAATCAGAAAAGAGGGTTATAAGAGAAAGAGTTGGCATGGAATCACAATTGTGAATGATATAGAAAGACAACACATAAATTGTTTGCCCACCTGGAGAGAATGTCTATCAATGCCACACCATACAAGGCATATACACAATGGGGACACAGAGGTCGAGGCAGACCCAGAATATGTTGGAGTGACAACATCAGAAAAACTCAACATCATCAAATGTCAATGCCTGAGACTGCCAGAAGAGCAAGATTTAGACTTTGGTGTCTCCCTCTACACCTGAAGCAGAAAAAGTGGAAGAAAAGAAAAGGGAACGGGCAAATAATTGCAATGCTGTGGTAAAGCTGGTAGCAAGGAGTCAGTGGTGGGGTGTGGCAAACACTCCAAGGTATGGTAACAGCTTTACAAGGAAGGAACACAACACAATACTGACGTTTCGGCCTGCAGCCTTCTTCAGAATACAGGGACAACGACAACAAACGGTGAAGCACAATTATCTATAACTACATGTTAGATGATCAAGTGGAGGGAGAGGAAAGTATGATGTTGAAATAAGAAAGGAGAGAGAGAGATGTGTATACCACATGGAAGAAAAGAAGAGGATTGTGTCTACATATTAAATATCCCATAAACCCAAATTGTTACCTCCCATCTGCTGTCTTTTAATGTGTAATAACATCATCATTATGATTGAGTGCCGTCTCCGCATCGAAGGTTGGCTACCATGGAGTGCCATTCCGTTCAGTCTCATGCTTTGATAGAGCAGTTTGTCATAGGATGACTTATTCATCTTTTCATGTTATTTGTCCATGTTAGACTTGGTCTGCCTATGCTTCTTTTACCTTGTATTTTCCCTTCCAGTATTACTTTTACTAGGCTGCTGTGTCTTTTAACATGGCCCAAAAAGCCTTTTTTGTCTTGTTTAAATTGTGTTTAGTAGTTCTCTTTTCATTTTTAGTTGTTTTAAAACTTCATCGTTTGTTTTCATTTCATTCCATCCAATTCTACCTATTCTTCTATAAATCCACATTTCAAAGGCTTCAATTCTCTCTTCTGTTTACTTGTCTAATGTCCATGTTTCTGCACCATACAAGGAATGTTGAGAAGATATAATATTTTGCTATTCTTAGTTTTAGCCCTAGTGTTATTTTGTGTAATACACTCTAAGTGAATGTATACTTTGACAAGTTTGATGTCGCTGACATTAGGTCATTTTCTTTATGAAGGCAAATAATTGTGCTCACAGCAAACAAATAATTCTGGAGCTTTCTTCCCTTTCCCCCCCCCCCCCCCCCAAACGTCTTCTTGTACTTATTCATGTGTTGAGAAAGATACAGAATTCTGGCCCATGTGGCAGCTTCAATCATTTACAATTGATGTTGTGTTTCTTTACTATTTGGTCATGAATAACCATGTTTGGCATTGATAATACAATGTGGAATGAATATACCCCCATATAATATGGTTCGTGATGGTAATACGTATTGCTTTGTATTGAAGTATAGGGGATAGCTGTCCCAATATTCAGTTTGCCTTGTTGCATCGAATGTCAATTTCTTTATCGATTTTACCATTCTCAGAAAATGTGTAAACGGTCAGCTTTTTGAATGGAGATTATCTTTGCGTGATATATCTTGTTGTGTGATATCCTTCCTTTAATGTTAATGTTTTAATTGGGTCAAACTCGACATGTGTCTGCCTCTACAAGACTGACCTCAGCTATTATCGCACTGCTCTCGTAATTTTCCTCGTGCTGACCGGTTCTCCGGCCACTGAAAGCTTGTTCAGCCTTGACCTGGCTGATCGCCGTCGTACTTCGGTCTGTGCGGTAATATTACCTTTTCCTGTTTCACGCTAATTGTGCCGCGACAACCTTAAGCTGTTATGGTTTTTCCCCTTAGGCTTACGCTAGGCCATAGACTGCAAACTGGTTAACACAAAACAAACACATTAGTGGTGACAATTTGGCCGGCTTTTAATTCTCCCCCAGTCTTGGGCGGCAACACTATACAGACATATGACATGATAGGTCAATCACACTTTGTTCATGCGCGCTCCTACCATCCCCTAAGCTAAAGCCCTAACATTCGCCACCAGGGCTCTAATCTGTCTTATTCATACTCGTCACTACGTTAAGTTTGAACCGTTCCTCATTGAACTGCTCCCCTACTCTACTTATTGTCTATCGGCCTATTCTGTCTCCTTCCTATTAATCACAACTATAATTTGGCTGAGTCTGCTCACTAACCTGAGTTCGTCTGTCGGTTGAATATCTCTCCAGCGTGTGTCTGAATCCAACTAATTCCGCGAACTCACATCTATCGGGCTAAGGCAGTCCCGATGGGCCAACCAACACTTGGTCACCGGCCTATTTCTACGCTTAACTTATGGCCAAAAGGATGTTTCACAAAAGTGCTCTAATATTCCTTAATTCTTACTGCACACTATGATGTCTCTATTGGGCTAAGACAGCCCCTATGGCCAACCAACACTTGGTCACCCTTCTAACTCGACGCGTAACCTCTTGCCGGACTGATCTTTCACAAAGTGCTGACGATTCTACGTGTCTTCCTCTTAAATCTCGATCTAATCGACCAATCACAAACACTTCCTACGCGTCTGTCTGCCCCTTCGTTCTCGACCATAACTTTCACGTTTTTCACGTGGACTTCATATCCTCGTCTCATTATTCTTTTCCGTGATTTCGTCTTCTCATTTTTTTTATTTTTCTCCTTGTCCTCGACCTATCGTCTCTTTATTCCTTTAACTCCTTCTCCACCGCTCTCCCTTCTACAGTTGTTCCTAGATATTTCATGTTTGTTACTTGTTTTATAACTTGGTATATGCTATAACTAAATAAATAAGAAAAATAGTTCTTAAATGTTATGTAGAGCCATTCTTAACATATGGATGTGAATCATGGACAATAGGACAACAGACAAGAAAATCACTGGAGTCTGTAGAAATGTGGTTTTACAGAAGAATGTTGAGAATACCATGGACAGCTATGAAGAGTAATGAAGCTGTTATGAGAGAGAGGTCAAAGCAAAAAGAGAGCTAATTTTAAATATTAGGAAGAAACAATCATCATTTTTTGGCCATGTAATGAGAAGAGAACAACTGGAATATATTGTAACAACTGAAGAAATTGAGGGACGAAGAGATAGACGGAAGGGAAACAAAGAGAAAAAATACCAGACAGGTTAAGAGAATGGCTTGGCAGAAGGTCAACAACAGAAATGATAAATAACTGTCGTGATCGAAAGTTGTGGAGAGACATGATCACCTACGCCAGCAGACTTGGTACGTGATGATGATGCTCCACAGGGAGTTGAAAGTGTCTCCTATTAAGACAAGTATCTCCCGGATAGGGTAGGGCTGAATACTTGCGTTGCAGACAAACATTTAGGACGAAACAGCACGAATAGTAGTTTCCAGTGGTTCAGACTGGAGACAAATAATAATAAATGAATATTATTAATATATAATAGGAAAAATACAGATACACAATGTATTTCCGAGCTGTGATTGCAGCCTTATGCTATAGTCATGAGAACACACCTGCGTGAAAGACACTTCCACGATAGCTAATCTTTTACTTAGCTGAGTGGCAGTGTTCCTAGTGTTTGACTTTTCATGGCAAGACGCTGTGCCACTGAGTACGGGTTCGATTCAGCTTCGGTCCATATATATTGTTCTTTGTTTTTTTTTTTCTGTTGTTGATTATTTGTCATTTTTTTCCGAATGCTGTAAACATACCTCTTCCTCTGAATTGATTCGATGATTTCCTCGGAAGGTTCCCTCTATAATAATATTCATTTATTATTATTATTTGTCTCCGTGCTTTCATGTGGTGTTATTCTGTGCATGATAATGCCCGTCCACATTTGAAGAACATTATGCAGCAAGTGTTAACAAGGCAACGGTGGGAAGTTCTGCATCTCCCAGCCTACAGCCCCGATCTGCCACCCTGTGACTTTCATTTGTTCGGACCCTTGCAAAAAAAAATCTCTAAATGGACAACAATTCGAATTCGATGCAGACATCATGGCCTTGGTGACAAAATGGTTCAATGAGCAACCAAAGTCGTTTTTTTTTTTTCAGACGGCATCCACCCTCTATCCAATTAGTGAGATGCCTATCTAAATGCCTATGGTGATGTTTTCTAAAGAACCCTGGTGGGTACTCACTTCATAACAATTGCGTTATTTAATTCTGTCACACCTGATGGTGTACCTTACATCATCATCAAGTACCATGCCTGCTGGCGTAGGTGATCATGTCTCTCCACAATTTTCGATCACGACAGTTATTTATCATTTCTGTTGTTGACCTTCTGCCAAGCCATTCTCATAAGCTCCTTCAATTTTCCCAGTTGTTACAATATATTCCAGTTGTTCTCTTCTCATTACATGGCCAACAAATGGTGATTGTTTCTTCCTAATATTGGAAATTAGCTCTCTTTTTGCTTTTGCCTCTTTCAGAACGTTTTCATTACTCTTCTTAGCTGTCCATGGTATTCTCAACATTTGTTTGTAATAAACCAATGGGACAGATTTCATTTGAACACGCCTCATACTTTGACAAGATTGTAATTAGTAATCAAAAAGTGTCTGAACTTTTGAGCATGATGACATCACATCGTTTATAAACTCAAGTTAGATAACTCTATCTAAAACAGCAAGATAATTCAGGAGTTCTCTGGTTATGTTCTTATTAACACTTACTTAGTTGTCAAGTGAACCATGGGAGACTCAAGCCAATTAACCAAAATAACTTTATGGCTGTGATGCAACCATTAGGTTCATTCAATTAAAAACAGCCATATATATCTTCTAATCCACCATTTTAGATGTATACCATGGTCATATTACCAGTTACATTAGAAAAAAAGGCATCTTTTTCCCAGTTTTTAATGCATACCATGGTCATATTACCAGTTACATTAGAAAAAAGGCATCTTTTTTCCAGTTTTTAATGCATACCATGGACATATTACCAGTTACATTAGAAAAAAGGCATCTTTTTTCCAGTTTTTAATGCATACCATGGTCATATTACCAGTTACATTAGAAAAAAGGCATCTTTTTTCCAGTTTTTAATGCATACCATGGTCATATTACCAGTTACATTAGAAAAAAAGGCATCTTTTTTCCAGTTTTTAATGCATACCATGGTCATATTACCAGTTACATTAGAAAAAAAGGCATCTTTTTCCAGTTTTTAATGCATACCATGGTCATATTACCAGTTACATTAGAAAAAAAGGCATCTTTTTCCAGTTTTGAATGCATACCATGGCCATATTACCAGTTACATTAGAAAAAAATGCATCTTTTTCCAGTTTTGAATGCATTTAATGACCTATTTTAATTACAAATCGCCAAAAACTGATAATTTTCTGAAGGCTTCTTTGTCATGTATTGCATACATTTTTGGTCATAAATATGTCATTTATGTTACACAATGTATGAAAATCATATACAATGTGTAGACATGGGTCTCAAATGAAAATAAAGTAGAGATTTATGTAAATTTTGTGTAGGAATTATTTAAGTGCAGTGTAAAGTGGAAATTGTATTTCACTTTTGGTGTTATGTGTTTGTTTGCTCATTTCAAAGTATGTTTTGTATATGAGTTTTCTTATTCAAATAGATTATGTTATTGTAAATAGAAAGAGCAGCCATTCCTGAACATTTATATACTTGTACATGACCAAAACGACATGAAATAAACAAAAATAATCCATAAATTGATACAACTCAGTTGGGTTCAAAATAATTCTTAAAAACGGCCGCTGTCTAAATGCGACCGAAATGATTCGGTCACGACTACTAAGGGTTTTAATGTGCTCAAGAGGAATAACCTGTCTCATAACTTTTTGTGTTTAGAAAAATTGCGATGGGAAATGTAATTGCTAACCAAGTGATAAGTGGAACAACATTAAAACAGGTATAGGAATTTAAATATCTGGGAACAACATTAAAACAGGTAAATGAATTTAAATATCTGGGAACAACATTAAAACAGGTAAATGAATTTAAATATCTGGGAACAACATTAAAACAGGTAAATGAATTTAAATATCTGGGAACAACATTAAAACAGGTAAATGAATTTAAATATCTGGGAACAACATTAACCTCAGATGGTAGATGTACAACGGAAGTGAGATGCAGAATAGCTCAGGCAAAAACAGCTTTCCAAAAAAATGAGGAAAATACTGTGCAATCCATGTTTGGCAATAGAAACAAGAAAAAGAGCTCTTAAATGTTATGTAGAGTCAGTCATAACATATGGATGTGAATCATGGACAATAGGACAACAGATAAGAAAATCACTGGAGTCTGTAGAAATGTGGACAATAGGACAACAGACAAGAAAATCACTAGAGTCTGTAGAAATGTGGTTTTACAGAAGAATGTTGAGAATACCATGAACAGCTAAGAAGAGTAATGAAGAGGTTCTGAAAGATGCCAAAGCAAAGAGAGAGCTAATTTCCAATATTAGGGAGAAACAACCATCATTTTTTTTTTTGCCATGTAATGAACAACTGGAATATATTGTAACAACTGGGAAATTGAGGGACGAAGAGGTAGAGGGAAGCAAAGAGAAAAGATACCAGACAGCTTAAGAGATTGGCTTGGCAGAAGGTCAACAACAGAAATGATAAATAACTGTCGAGATCGAAAGTTGTGGAGAGACATGATCACCTACGACAGCAGGCACGTTACTTGAAGATGATGAAAACCGCTTTCCCCCCCCCCCCCCCCCCCCCCCCCGCAGTCCCCAGTAATGGGAAAACGCCATAAATATAGTTTGTTTTTTTTATCTTTTTATGATGTGTGCTTCTGTGGTCATTTATTAGCATGTTTGTGGACAGTTTTTTTTTGGTTAGGCCTAAGGACCCAATACATTTATCTTCAATTTCAATTGTCTGTGGACAGTTTCCTTTGATCTTTGGCTTTCCTGAACCTATTTTGAAAGGCAGGCGGTTGTTTTGTTTTATCTTGTGTTGTGGTCAAAGTTGCCACTGAAGACCTTAATGATGTTAGATGTGTGGAAACGAGAAGTAAAATTTCCAAGAGAACACTGTAATCACGTGTGTTTGTTGTAAATATGTACGCAATATGCGTTTGTTTTCACGTCATTTTTGGCAGGTTATTATCTCGCTGTGGAAAAAAATTGTTTTGTGTGTAGATCAGGGGAGAGCAACTCTTTATAATTGAGGGCCAGATCAGAAAGAAAAGAAAAACAAATGCTGGAGTCTTAAAACAAATAAAAATGAAAAGAGAACTACTAAGCACAACTCCAACATGATAAATGATATTTTTGGGGGCATGTTAAAGGACACAGCAGCCTTCTAAAAGTAAACTTGGAAGGGAAAATACAAGGTAAAAGAGGCAGAGGCAGATCAAGACTAACAAGGACATCGTCATCATCAAGTACCGGGCCTGCTGGCGTAGGTGATCATGTCTCTCCACAAGTTTCGATCACAACAGTTATTTATCATTTCTGTTGTTGACCTTCTGCCAAGCCATTCTCTTAAGCTGTCTGGTATTGTTTTTCTTTGCTTCCCTCTATCTCTTCGTCCCTCAATTTTTTCAGTTGTTACAATATATTCAAGTTGTTCCCTTCTCATTACATGGCCAAAAAATGATGATTGTTTCTTCCTAATATTGGAAATTAGCTCTCTTTTTGCTTTGGCCTCTTTCAGAACATTTTCATTACTCTTCTTAGCTGTCCATGATATTCTCAACATTCTTCTGTAAAACCACATTTCTACAGACTCCAATGATTTCCTTCTTTGATGTCCTATTGTCCATGATTCACATCCATATGTTAAGACTTGCTCTACATAACATGTGAGAACTCGTTTTCATGTTTCTATTGTCAAAAATGGATTGCATAGTATCTTCCTCATTTTTTGAAAAGCTGCTTTTGCCTGAGCCATTCTGCATCTCACCTCTGTTGTACATCTACCATCTCACCTCTGTTGTACATCTACCATCTCACCTCTGTTGTACATCTACCATCTCACCTCTGTTGTACATCTACCATCTCACCTCTGTTGTACATCTACCATCTCACCTCTGTTGTACATCTACCATCTCACCTCTTTTGTACATCTACCATCTCACCTCTTTTGTACATCTACCATCTCACCTCTTTTGTACATCTACCATCTCACCTCTGTTGTACATCTACCATCTCACCTCTGTTGTACATCTACCATCTCACCTCTGTTGTACATCTACCATCTCACCTCTGTTGTACATCTACCATCTCACCTCTGTTGTACATCTACCATCTCACCTCTGTTGTACATCTACCATCTCACCTCTTTTGTACATCTACCATCTCACCTCTGTTGTACATCTACCATCTCACCTCTGTTGTACATCTACCATCTCACCTCTTTTGTACATCTACCATCTCACCTCTGTTGTACATCTACCATCTCACCTCTTTTGTACATCTACCATCTCACCTCTTTTGTACATCTACCATCTCACCTCTTTTGTACATCTACCATCTCACCTCTTTTGTACATCTACCATCTCACCTCTTTTGTACATCTACCATCTCACCTCTGTTGTACATCTACCATCTCACCTCTTTTGTACATCTTCCGTCTGAGGTTAACAAAGTTGCCAAATGCACAAGTAACATCAAAAGATGGACAAGTTAGCCTATGACAGACAACCTGCACTATCAAAGGCAGAGACAGCGGAAGGGCACTCATGGTAGCCAACGTTTGAGGCGGAGACGGCTCTCAGTGCTGAGATCTGAAAACTGTGAGGACACTAAGGGCCAGATACCATCACCTGATAAAGCCATTATATAAATTACCTAATTTGTATTCAAAAGTGATTGTAATGTAAAGACATTATTAGTGATGGAGAGTGGAGAACAGAAAAGAGAGTGGAGTGAAAGGGAGAGGGGTGAGACAGAAAGTGATGGGGAGCAAATTCATCAATAAATTATAAATAGAGAATTTGCCAGTTTAATGAGAGCAGTGTACCTGAACTTCACCCACAAGGTTGTCCATGTTTGGTAAAGTTAAAGTAAAGTACGAGATTTGAATCAACGTCTTAGCACGCGAGTTTTCACCCATATTTGCTCGGTCGCCTATTCAGAAGCGTTCTGAGACTTCTGGATAGTGTCGCTTCAAGCATTGAAACTCACGATGCATGGCGGCATTCCTCACCATCTCAGAGTGCTATACCCAGGTATCCATTTCTGCCAGCAGCTGGGTCAACCGCGGGGATATTTGTATTTTTCTTTTTCAAATCTTGAGTATCGGGGGACCGGTTGATCTCGAGGCATGACACTGACCTGAGGAAGAGAACTACTAAATACAATTAAGACAAGACAAATGAAATTTTTGGGGCATGTTAAAAGACACAACAGCCTACTAAAAGCAATATTGGAAGGAAAAATACAAGGTAAAAGAGGCAGAGGCAGACCAAGACTAATATGTACGAGTAACATCAAAAGATGGACAAGTCAATCTATGTCAGCCTGCACCATCAAAGCAAGAGACAGAGTAGAATGGCGATCCATGGTAGCCAACCTTCATTGCGGAGATGGCACACGATGATGATGATGAAATATCAATATGTAGATTGATTCTTAAAACCATGAAAAAGTGTGTCTGTAAAATCTCTTCCGTTGCGTCGGTTAAAAGCTTCCGTACTGAAAGAGTTAAGAGTAGACGAGATAAACTGATTGAGTGACCATTTCTCTTATTTCAGCAATAGTCTTGAATTCATTCCATTTAATGCAAATTATCTTTCTTATGCTTTTTTTTCTTCGAATTCGTTAAGTTTGTTCTCAATCTTATTTGTTGTTTTCCAGCTTTAACATAAACAAGTGAGGATGGATAATGCGTTTGAGTTGAAAATGTGAAGTTTTGTTTTCGCGCTGAGTATATTTGGTCGACATTTTATTCAAAGTTTTTAAAACTTAAAGCTGACCTTGCTGTTCTTATTCTGATCTCTTTTCTAGTTTATCCCTCTAGATCTATACAGCTATCAAGGTATATAAAGTAGATCTATACAGCTATCAAGGTATATAAAGTAGATCTATACAGCTATCAAGGTATATAAAATAGATCTAAACAGCTACCAAGGTATATAAAGTAGATCTATACAACAACCAAGGTATATAAAATAGATCTATACAGCTACCAAGATATATAAAGTGGATCTATACAACTACCAAGATATATAAAGTGGATCTATACAACTACCAAGGTATATAAAGTGGATCTATACAACTACCAAGGTATATAAAGTGGATCTATACAACTACCAAGGTATATAAAGTGGATCTATACAACTACCAAGGTATATAAAGTGGATCTATACAACTACCAAGGTATATAAAGTGGATCTATACAACTACCAAGGTATATAAAGTAGATCTATACAGCTACCAAGGTAAATAAAGTAGATTTATACAGCTACCAAGGTATAGTAGATCTATACAGCAGCCAAGGTATATTAGATCTATACTGTCCCCGTGGCCTATAAAGTAGATCTGTACTGCTACCGACGTATGTAAAGTAGATATATACTGCAACTGAGGTATATAAAATAGATATATACTGCTACCGGGGTATATAAAGTAGATCTATACAGCTACCAAGGTATACAGAGTAGACCTATACAGCTACCGAGGTATATAGAGTAGATCTATACTGCTACCAGGGTATATATAATTTAGATCTATACTGCTACCAGGGTATATAATTTAGATCTATCCTGCTACTAAGGTATATAAAGTAGATATATACTGCTACCAGGGTATATAATTTAGATCTCTACTGCTACCAAGGCATATAAAGTAGATCTATACAGCTACCAAGATATAAAGTAGATCTATACAGCTACCAAGATATAAAGTAGATCTATATAAGGTATATAGAGTAGACCTATACTGCTACCAAGGTATATAATTTAGATCTATACTGCTACCGGGGTATATAATTTAGATCTATACTGCTACCGGGGTAGATAGAGTAGATCTATACAGCTACCAAGGTATATAGAGTAGATCTATACTGCTACTGGGGTATATAATTTAGATCTATACTGCTACCAGGGTAGATAGAGTAGATCTATACAGCTACCAAGGTGTAAAGAGTAGATCTATACAGCTATCAAGGTATATAGAGTAGACCTATACAGCTACCATGGTATAGTACATCTATAATGCTACCAAGTTATATAAAGTAGATCCATACTGCTACGAAGGTATATAAAGTAGATATATACTGCTACCGAGGTATATAAAGTAGATCTATACTGCTACTAAGGTATATAAATTAGATCTATACTGCTACGAAGGTATATAAAGTAGATATATACTGCTACCGATGTATATAAAGTAGATCTATACTGCTACTAAGGTATATAAATTAGATCTATACTGCTACTAAGGTATATAAATTAGATCTATACTGCTACCAAGGTATATAAAGTAGATATATACTGCTACCGAGGTATATAAAGTAGATCTATACTGCTACTAAGGTATATAAAGTAGATCTATACTGCTACCGAGGTATATAAAGTAGATATATACTGCTACCAAGTTATATAAAGTAGATCTATACTGCCACCAAGGTATATAAAGTAGATCTATACTGCCATCAAGGTATATAAAGTAGATCTATACCCCAACCTAATTTATAAACTAGAACTATACTGCCATTAAGGTATATAAAGTAGTTTTATACTGCCACCAAGGTATATAAAGTAGATCTATACAGTTCCCGAGTTATATAAAGTAGATCTATACTGCTACCAAGTTTTATAAAGTAGATCTTTGATGCCACCAAGGTATATAAAGTAGATATATACTGTCATCAAGGTATATAAAGTAGATCTATACTGTCATTAAGGCATATAAAGTAGATCTATACTGCCATTAAGGCATATAAAGTAGATCTATACTGCCATCAAGGCATATAAAGTAGATCTATACTGCCATCAAGGTATATGAAGTAGATCTATACTGTCACCAAGGTATATGAAGTAGATCTATACTGTCACCAAGTTATATAAGGTAGATCTATACTGCTCCCGAGGTATATAAAGTAGATCTATACTGCTACCAAGGTATATAAAGTAGATCTATACTGCCACCAAGGTATATAAAGTAGATCTATACTGCTACCAAGGTATATAAAGTAGATCTATACTGCCACCAAGGTATATAAAGTAGATCTATACTGCCACCAAGGTATATAAAGTAGATCTATACTGCCACCAAGGTACATAAAGTAGATCTATACTGCCACCAAGGTATATAAAGTAGATCTATACTGCTACCAAGGTATATAAAGTAGATCTATACTGCCACCAAGGTATATAAAGTAGATCTATACTGCCACCAAGGTATATAAAGTAGATCTATACTGCCACCAAGGTACATAAAGTAAATCTATACTGCCACCAAGGTATATAAAGTAGATCTATACAGCTACCAAAGTATATAAAGTAGATCTATACTGCCACCAAGGTATATAAAGTAGATCTATACTGTCACCAAGGTATATAAAGTAGATCTATACTGCCACCAAGGTATATAAAGTAGATCTATACTGCCACCAAGGTATATAAAGTAGATCTATACTGCCACCAAGGTATATAAAGTAGATCTATACTGTCACCAAGGTATATAAAGTAGATCTATACTGCCACCAAGGTATATAAAGTAGATCTATACTGCCACCAAGGTATATAAAGTAGATCTATACTGCCACCAAGGTATATAAAGTAATTCACTTCCTGCATCTTTTCCCACCCAGGTAAAATGTAACCATTTGATGTTGTCCGGTTTGTCATTATTTTGGTCTTCTCTCTGTTTACTTCTACCGTGATATAAAATAGCCAATATCCCAACGTTGTGCTACCAATGCCAGGGTGGACTATAGACTCACGAACACTAAGATAATTAACCACTCTTCATCATGTGCCTTACCGGCTGGCGTACTCTGTATCGTCCGCGATCTCTCTGTCACTGTATTTTGCCTGTTGTAACCAAGTTTTCCAACTTTCCTCCTCTCATGATGTGCCCGAAAAATGTTGATTGTTTCTTTCTGATGTTTTTTTAGGAGCTCCCTTTTTGTGTTGGCCTCTTTGAGAACTTCCTCATTGGTCTTTTTCGCTGTCCAGGTAACTTTCAATATTCTTCTGAGAAATTCCATCTCTGTGGCCTTTAACCGTCTTTTCATTTGTTTGTCTACTGTCCATGAATCGCTTCCATTGGTCAGAATTGGTTCTAAATAACACCGATGAACTCTCGTTTTCACTTCTATTGACGTAGATTTGTTCGTATGATATTCTAATAACTTAATTAATTATTAATAACTTAAAAACAGAACTTAATTAAGCACTACCGAAATCAAATATGTTAGACGAATGGTCGGAAACAGTCTGAGAGATAAGATCAACAATGAAAAACTGAGACCAAAGCTAGGAATAGCACCGCCATGGAGTACATAACGAAACAACAAACAAAATTATGTGGCCACGTGATAAGACAGAAAGACCAAAACACTACACAACGAGCCTTCAATAAACATTGAAAGAACATCAGACTCAAGGGTCGACCACGAAAAGTATGGATTGACTAAATATTAGAAACACTAGGAAATATAACAGCAGCAGAGGCCAACAGAAAATCATAAGACTGCAGAAATATATCTTTCCCTCGACGCTGAAAAGCTAATGAAAAGGAAAAAAAGAAGGTGAAATTCAATCCCACAGTGCGAAGTGGCTAGTGCCCTTGCCTTTTAAACGAGTGGTCAAACGTTCAACATTCTTGCTACGCTTGTATTTTTCATTTACTCAACAATATAGCAAAATGTTACATCTTCTCAATATTCCTGTATGGTGCAGAAACATGGACATTAGACAAAAAAAAAAAAAACAGAACAGAAAATTGAAGCCTTTGAAATGTGGATTTATAGAAGAGTAGGTAGAATTGGATGGAAAGAAAAGAAAACAAACGATGAAGTTTTAAAACAACTGAAAATGAAAAGAGAACTCCTAAACACAATTAGAACAAGACAAATGAAATTTTTGGGGCATGTTTAAAAACATAACAACCTAATAAAAGTAATATTGGTAGGGAAAATACAAGGTAAAAGAGGCTGAGGCAGATAACCACTAACATGGACGAGTAACATCAAAAGATGGACAAGACAACCTATGACAATCTGCACCATCAAAGCAAGAGACAGAGTTGGATGGCGCTCCATGGTAGCCAACTTTCGATGCGGAGACGGCACTAAATGATGATGACGATGATCAGCATTGTACTATACGCATCGATTATTGTCCTACACTAGTCGATACGGCACATGATAATAATGGACCTTATTTTTCCGAAATGTAGATTGTCCAGATAATATATCCACAGATCGACCAAACGAGCATTGCGCAACGTGCCAAAATGGACTCATCTATTATTTACGCTGTGAGACGATGAATGACGTCAGTAAGTTTCCAACGCGATTATCTGGAAAGAATTTGAGCTGTAGAGGGCGGATTGCATCATCATCGTCGCCATTATCAATATCATTTATGAATAGTTTATCTTTTTTAGTGAAATATAAGTTTCTTCAATGAACCTTTATTCTCCTTCTTAGAGTTTACTTGTTAATTAGTCGTTACAAGACCAGTGGAACAATGTTAAAACAGGTAAATGAATTTACATATCTGGTAACAATGTTAAAACAGGTAAATGAATTTACATATCTGGTAACAATGTTAAAACAGGTAAATGAATTTACATATCTGGTAACAATGTTAAAACAGGTAAATGAATTTACATATCTGGTAACAATGTTAAAACAGGTAAATGAATTTACATATCTGGTAACAATGTTAAAACAGGTAAATGAATTTACATATCTGGTAACAATGTTAAAACAGGTAAATGAATTTACATATCTGGTAACAATGTTAAAACAGGTAAATGAATTTACATATCTGGTAACAATGTTAAAACAGGTAAATGAATTTACATATCTGGTAACAATGTTAAAACAGGTAAATGAATTTACATATCTGGTAACAATGTTAAAACAGGTAAATGAATTTACATATCTGGTAACAATGTTAAAACAGGTAAATGAATTTACATATCTGGTAACAATGTTAAAACAGGTAAATGAATTTACATATCTGGTAACAATGTTAAAACAGGTAAATGAATTTACATATCTGGGAACAATGTTAAAACAGTTAAATGAATTTACATATCTGGTAACAATATTAAAACAGGTAAATGAATTTACATATCTGGTAACAATGTTAAACAGGTAAATGAATTTACATATGGTAACAATGTTAAAACAGGTAAATGAATTTAAATATATGGTAACAATGTTAAAACAGGTAAATGAATTTACATATCTGGTAACAATGTTAAAACAGGTAAATGAATTTACATATCTGGTAACAATGTTAAAACAGGTAAATGAATTTACATATCTGGAAGCAATGTTAACCTCAGATGGTAGATGTACAACAGCGGTGAGATGCAGAATGACTCAGGCAAAAGCAGCTTTCCAAAAAAATGAGGAAGATACTGTGCAATCCACTTCTGACAATAGAAACTATATAAATAGTTCGTAAATGTTATATAGAGTCAGTCATAACATATGGATGTGAATCATGGACAATAGGACAACAGACAAGAAAATCACTGGAGGCTGTAGAAATGTGGTTTTATAGAAGAATATTGAGAATACCATGGACAGCTAAGGAGAGTAATGAAAACGTCATGAAAGAGGTCAAAGCAAAAAGAGAGATAATTTCCAATATTAGGACGAAGTAATTCATCATGTTTTGGCCTTGTAATGAGAAGAGAACAACTGGAATATATTGTGACAACTGGGAAAATTTAGGGACAAAGTGATAGAGGGAAAAGATACCAAACAGTTTAAAAGAATAGCTTGGCAGAAAGTCAGCAATAGAAATGATAAATAACTGTCGATGTCGAAAGTTGTGGAGAGACATAATCACCAACGCCAGCAGGCCTATCTCACTACGTAGAGAGGGCTATACAATGGATCTCACTACTCAGTGAGGGCTAGACATCGAATCTTGTGTTCTTTGTTAAACACACCTTCCTTTCTTTGATATACATTTTGACTAGACATTCTTTGTTATGAAATTCTTCTTCTTCTTCTTCTGCCCTTCCTCATGTTCCTCACAGCGTCGAGGGGGAGATATAGTTTGCGGTCTTTTGCTCTTTCCTGTTGGCTTCTCCTGATGTTTTGTTTGTAACTTAACATCATCTACGCCATCAATGTATGTCCCGGCGCAGGTTATACGGCTCCACTTTCACACACTTTCTAATCCGAATGCCCCATAAATCGGCCCTGCGCTCCGTCTGTTACTACTAAAACTAATCTATTCAACAAGAAAAATAACCTCTACTGAGATGAAATGCGTTAGAAGAATGACAAGAAACAGTTTGAGAGACTAGATCAGAAATGGAGAACTGAGGGGAAAAAAACTATAACGGATTATTATATATATAATTATAGGAATAGCCCCCGCCATAGAACCACGTGACAAGGCAGAGTGGTAAACATACAACACAACAAGCCTTCGATAAACGCTGCGAGAATACCAGACCCAAGGGTCGACCATGAAAACGATGGATCGATGGAATATTAGAAGCACTAGTAAACATAGTTTACTATGTTTACCAGCA